>CCAG010012196.1:0-54007 GCA_001077435.1 Glossina morsitans morsitans
TGCCTTGCCTCCTTGCGTCTACTGTCAATTCCCGTCGTCGCCCGTAATAAACCAATCGCTCGTTTTCTCCAGAATCTTAACAAAAATTAATTTCCTAATACCTAAATTGTGTTAATTTACTGGTATATTTTAAAACGTTCATCTTTTGAGGTTTGTAGACATGACGTTTCTGCGCTATAGTTATTGTGTTGTATGAAAGATATAAACTTTCATACAACTCATGCGTACCGAAGGACTTTAGTTTATTGACCTCCAAGTATGCTTTACACTTTCGATTCCCACTACTGCTTGATACATTTTTTTTTTATTTATTGCAACAGATTGTTGGATCTCTACAACAAAAACATTGTATATATAAGGCAAGACATTTCGCTAGCAAAATTTGCGCAGCAAAATTATTAAGTACAAAACCATAATATATTATAGTTTTCACAAATTAGAGACGGTGATTATAATAAAAATTTATGGGCAATAAATATATAAATTTATAGAAATATAATGGTAATTATCCAAAAAAAACCCAAATTTATTTATAAAAAAAATTTATAAAAATTCCAAAAATAAAAACGGCCAAGCACGGAAAGATGAAAATTGAATATTCTATTGTGTGTGCGTTTACATATAATTTTATAAGCAAACGTACGCACAACCGCACACCAGTATTTCTGCTTTCGCGCGAATACACTTATAGACATGGGTCTACTCAAATATCAGATATCAGTAAATTTTCTCATTTTGAATAGACCTGTACATGAGTGCATTCGCGCGAAAGTAGAAATACGCGTGTGCGGTTGTTCGCACGTTTGCTTAAGCAATTATATGTATGAGCATAAGTAACAGAATTTTCAACTTTGGATTTTTCTACGCTTGTCCGTTTTTAATTTTGGTATTTTTTTCATAGCTAACTATTTTATTCTTCGAAATTTATCATTTTTTCTATTTTTTCTATTACATATTAAAAATATTTTGTTGTAAAGAGAACAATATTTATTAAAAGCAAAATCTTATTGTAATTGCTTTGTCAAGTCTTTTGATCTAACGCTTAATAATTTTGTTGAGCAAATGTTGTTAACGAAATGTCCGATCTTATATATATAACGTTTTTGAACGTGGATAGAATAAATGCAATCTTCGTCTCGTAACAGCAAATATAACAACCTTTGTGCAGAGTTGTAATTTTCCATTTTATTTATTGCATTATTGCACTTGAAAAATTTTGGAAATTTTAAATGTATGCCTAAATGGTCTCTGTAACTTTTAAGGTGGTTTCTAAAATATGGTATAAAAAAACTTGGCTTTCTAAATTAATGTAGGCTTGTTGTTATGAAAAACTGGAACTTCTTAAAATTTTTAAATTTAAGCATACCTCTATTTCGATTGCGCTTGGACACTCCTGCGCGACGCTACGGGCTCAAACCGCATTTTTAATTAGTGTAAATAAAGAGAGAGAAGTATCTTTACAATGCATAAAACATTTGAATGCATTGTGCTGATCGACTTCAGCATGTCAAAGAGACGAATCAAAATAAAAGGGGCGATGTCTTATGAAAATAGATTCTCGTTGTGCTCTCACTAAATGACGACCGAGAAATCTTACCTGTTTCTTTAAAGTATCAGCAACCAATTTTAGAAGGTAGAAGGTCTAGAGATCACTTTTTGATGATTTGATGATTGTAGGGTGGTTGAAGGAAAACTCAAACAAGTTGCATATTGTAAAAGTGTACGTAGTCTTGGCCTCCTTTTTCAGCCCGTTTCAAATAGTTGATTTAAACTTTAGGTATTCGTAATTTCTTGCAATTGAGGTCTTAGAAAAAGATAAGATAAGAAATAATAGGGAACTGATTTGCTTGGTTCCAAGGGAACGGCTTCTGTAATTATGATAATATATTAAGAGGAGACCTCTAGTACAGTAATAGATTTCAGTCATATAATGAAGACTTTTCCGATCATTATTATTCGAGTTGGACCGTAGAGAACAGTAAAAATTTTTTAAAAAAATTTAAATAGGTTTCCATTCATTCTTGCAAGCTTCATTGAAATCGTCTCATATTTCCGAATGAGCCATTCATGTGTTTACTGTCTACTCGTCTTAAGAAAATGGGAGGTGTTCTTTAATACAGTTTTCTGTGTGATCTGCAACTCAATTTAATTCATGATGATTAATTTACACATTTAAGAATAGAATTTGAAGAGTCATCTTTCCTTTTTTATTTTAAAAACAGCTACAGCTATGCAGGAATTTGAGAGAAAGAACGCAATGGGTGCTATGCAGGAATTGGTGAGAAAAACAGCTGCGGAATGTTTACAAATCAATGGATGTTATGTGAATTGGAGAGAAAAACAGCTACAGAATGTTATGATATGAGAAGATGAAGGGAATCAGATTGGGTAATGAAATATTTGCAATTAAAAAGTAGTATAATAAATATAATATCACCAAATTCTGGAGATGCAGAAACAGCGGGCATAGAATGTGGAGCTGGCATCAAATTATCAGACTTTACAAGTAGTGATTAACTGAAGTGATGAGTTGTTAAAAAAGTTGATGCAAACAGATATGAGTTTTATTTAAAACAAATGTAAATGTATATAGAAATGTAGAAATAATATATATACATGTGGAAGATCAATTACCACAAAGGCTTTGTAAAATATGCTACTAAAGAAAGTATGCATATGCGTGAGGGATTCAGCATACATATGCATATAACGCAAAGTACATCATGTAATACAACAGAAATGTATAGGAGAGTAAATTTCACTCTTAAGAAATAGAACTTTATTCATGGCAGGTGCGTAGTAAGTAGTAATTTTTGTCTTTTTTTTTTTGTAATCTTTTTAGAAATGAAGTATAAAAATAAAAATTTTGCAAACCAATAAATGTTTTAAACTGCATAGAAAAAAGAATGTAGAAAAGCAAGGAAAAGAAGGTTCTTGTAGGTCTCGTAATCTTTTCAAGTTAGAACCAAGTATACGCGAATAGAAAATTCTATAATTAAGTGAATGTTTAGCAGAAAATTGAGCAGTTACTGTTAACAGTTAACATAGTGAAAACGTTTTGAGGTTAAATTTACGTCAACATTGCGCAGACTATATGGAAACGAACAAAAATAGGTTAACGTGATGTATCACAAACGAAAAAAACACTGACATCTTTTACGTCTAACGCAAAGGGCAAAGAACTTATGCATTGCATTGTGTTGCTTTTATTGAAATTGTACGAATGCCTTCTTCAACCATTCCTGCCAACCCTTAAAAAGTGACTCATAGGAAAGAAATTGTTTTTTTTTCCTTTGTTTATGACTTGATATAATTCGTCCGCAAATATTTTTTTCTTTATTTTGAACTTAAACAGATATTGAACATGCGTAAAAATTGGATTATTCCCGCCTTGCAGATCCTTAAGCGATAAAGAAAGAGAATCTTTTTTGTTACAGGTTAAGAAATATGAATACATGAAGCCGTGCTATAGTGCTTGCTAGCTGACTGGCTGACTTAAGCTTTTCTAATCTCTTTCTTTGTACATTCTTTTTCAATAAAAATAAATACATAATTTATATATTATAAATATCAATTAAGATTTACATTTTGCATTCTTTTTGCCTTTTTCTTGAAATCATTTCTTGCTTTTCTAGTACAATATTTAGTAGATATTCAAAGATGTAAAAATATCAACAAAGGATTCTTCAGAGAAGTTAAAAAAATATATTAATATAATCCAAATATCGTATGGGAGGTTAGTATCATACAAACACTATTACAATACACAAAAAATAAAATTAAAATAATTGGAACTAAAAATGCGACTGCTTCAAGTTTTCTTTTCGTTTTGAGTATTGGTCTATTTAGCATTTCTCTTCGTCTAATCCGTGTTTGAAGAACATAAGCACAGGCGTGCTAACGCCGTCAATATCGCGATACTCACACATTGCTACCATGCCATCGCAGTCCATAGATTCGCCGGTAAAGAATTGCAGGTCCTTAAAACGGCTCAAAATCTCCTTCATCACTTTATTCATGTTAGTTTTGAACACTTCTACCTGATCCGGTGATTTTTCCTCTAATTTGGTCAATACCTTTTTCATATAGTCTTTTAAATATAATGTGAAAGATTTCTTGTCGCCAAACGCAAAACATTCTTGTAATCGATGATTAAGAACAACATCAACTCCACTTTCAGTACTAGTTTCAGTTCCCTCATCAGCTTCCTCAGCAGAAGGGTTAAAGCCTTCAATTCGTATGTCACCTTCTGAACGGGTAACTAATTTGCCGTAAACTTCATAAATTACATCATCGACCAGTTTCACTTTATAGGTATCGGCAAACATTTCATCACCAGTTATAATATCCTTATAGATTTTCATGTTTTCGGATGTCTGTTTTCGTGTTGTAAAAAATTAAATCAAAAATAAATTTTAGTAGTCACCGAAAGAACACACAAATGCGGGAATCCTCAACCAACGTGGCTCAATTTCAACAAGCAAGCAGAAAAGAAGAAAGATAAACGGGAAAAATGTAATGGCGACATTTAAAAGAAGGGCTGCCATGCTATTAACTTATTTGATGCAAGTTTTTATAAGGCACATAGAAGGGTGTGAAGTAAGTACGGCTTAACAGAAAATAATATATTGGATCTCAAAAATTTAATAAAAATTTCATTGAGTCGTATAGATTGGGCCAAAGCAATTATTATATGCCCGTAATAACGAAGCAAAGTTAGGGTTGACAAAAATTAGCTGTTTTATATGTGTCATGATTCAAAAAGTCAACTGATTTTATAAGAAGTCATTGAAATTAATTTTAACTTGAGGACCGCCTTGTATAAGATATTTTAGTTTAAAAGGTATTTTAAATTTATGAAAGAATTAAATAAAAGGTTCAATTAATAATGAACAATTACAAATTTTTACTAGCCACAACGAGGCATGAGTGTTTAAAATCTGTTGGTCTAAACAGGATGCGGCTTGTTCCAAACACTCTTTCTACATGCGTTTTAAAAAGTGGGCCTACCCAATATCGCCTATTTATATCCTTCTGTTCAAGCAATTCTTCTGGTCTGTTTAACTCAGCAAGAGAAACGTTTAGCTTTTCCATTGATTGGGTGTGAACAAATCTAGAGAAGAGGAAGAGTAATTCCAACAAAATATTTGGCATAGTTTCATATAAATATAATAATTTAAAATGTCGCTGATCCGCCGAGTAGGCAAGAGTCTCGAGTAGCAATTCAATGGTCGTGGATTCAAATCTCAAGTGCGGTAGAGTTTTTATTAATAATAATAATAATAACAATAATATTTTGAATTCGCTATACCTCTCTTTGATTTGTAAACAATTTCATAAAAAAACAATTGCAGGTGTACTGTATTATCTTCCAGATACATCGTTTTAGATAAAAAATCAATACCTATAGTCGCCTAACAAGTATTATCAAAGCAATGAAAATGAATATATTATTAATATATATTATGATATATTATATATATTATTATACAATCTCTCAACCAACTGTGTTTAAGTCTCTTCCTTCTTTCCTAACTAAACAAAATGCTTATTTATTCTTATATTAGTTTTCTCTTTTTGTTCGTACTTCTCAAGGTATTTGTAAGCTGTTCGTATTTACATAGACTCTTGCTTTTATATATCGAATAACGTGATAATGATAATGCAGTCGAAAGCAGCGTTTCATTGTGTCAACTGTATGTGCTTCATTCTATTAAACCAAAATCCAATCACATCTTACTGTGGCGAGACGCTTTCAAAGTAATTTTAGTGGAATGGTAACTCTATAACATAAATAATTGTAAAGCATTGCCAGCTTTATTAATCCAATGTTAAAGAATATACTAATTTTTGCAACTTTAAATTATTTACAGCTGTTTATAGAAAACTAAGAGAAAGGATAGATATTGTTCAAGTCTAAAGCAAAAATATACAAAAATGTAAGTTTCTGCCTTAAAAATGTACTCATTTCTTAGATTTCTGTTTTTTAGGTATGCTATTACACGTTCTTTAACGCGTTCTACGGTTTTTCGCCAAAGCTTATCGCTATCTGAAGCCTGCACTGGCCGTCATGTAGCTATGAAAATCGTACCGGTAGATACAGTAACAAAAAAAGAAACATTTTTTGAAAAAAATGCACGTTTAGGACGTGAAATGTCGCCTCACTTAACCATTTATCAACCACAGTTAACTTCACTGCTGTCGGTTACTCATCGTGGCACTGGTATGGTGTTAACAGCGGGGGTTTGGGCGTTGGGATTAGCAGCTTTAATATCACCGCAAGATATTGGCAATTATGCTTCAGTAATTGAGGGGCTGCATTTAGGTGGTGGCACATTAACATTTTTGAAATTTATGTTTGCTTTCCCGTTGGCCTTCCACACCGCAAATGGAGTACGTCATTTGCTTTGGGATACTGGGCGATTTTTGAAAATCAAAGAAGTCTATTCAACTGGTTATGTAATGGTTGGCATGTCATTTGTTCTAGCCGCCATGTTGGCTATGATATAAAGTGTTCGCATAATATATAAACATTGGATGCAATGAAATGTATTTTATCTTAGAGGGAAATCAATCTCTTGCTTGTGATGAATAATACCGTGTAAAATTTGCTCTACATAGTATGGAAAAAATTATTGAGTGCATATGTACCTTTGCCAAAAATAAATTCGTGCAAAAATTTGTGATGTAATTAGCTAACGTAAAAAATGCGGAGGGATAAGACAAGCGTCCAGGCAACAAAGGATATTAGGATACTGAGAAATTGTAAAAGGACATATACACAACACTTTTTTTTTGTGAAGTATGAACGAAGATTATGCTTATATCCAAACGTCAGTATATCTCTAAGTAATTGAAGCCAATCGACTTCTTAACTAGTATTCAATCCTTTCGATGCATTTTGTGTGTAATCGTTTTACTTTCGTGAACTTTGCCTAACATTGAATGTTTGAACGAATCTCCATCGTTCAAATACTTTGGTTTAAGACGAGTTTATGATGATAAAGTCAGTTTTATTCCAAATATTTTTCACAGCCGTCCAAATCTCTTGTTGGCAATGGGTATTTATTGATTGTAAAACCGATGTTTCATTTTTCTTCCTTTGACTTGTTATTTATTCTGGCTTTTAAATTTTAGATACGTCTTTATTCGCAACGATTTGGAATCGTGAGGCCGGAGAGTAGTGTATTTTTAATAGTTAAACATTTTTGGCTTCGAATTATTACGTTATATATTCCACAAGTTACACATTCGTCGGCCAGGACGGCATTTTAATCGCTAAAATTATTGCAACGAAATCGATTTCTTTCGTTTTGCTAAGTTGTCTACGCGATTTCATGCATAAAAAGCCATATTAGATGTGTTCCTGGTATACTAACTGTTCTGCTGTTCTACTCTACGAGTCACAATCTGTTAAGGGATAACGGCTAAAAATAGTGTTTTGGATATTTTTTTAACATGGAAGAAAATATAACGGAATAATAAGCAAAGGGGAGCAGTCAGCACCAATTTGAAGTGAAAAAATGCCCTTTCTAAGTGATAAACCAAAAATATTCAAGAATATTGATTTTTGCGTGATTGGTTCATTTTTGAATGGGAAAGTGTAATTATCTGCGAGAAAAGCAATGTTTTTTTAATAAATAATCTAAATTAACTTAACGGAAATCTACCAATATTAATTTAAGTATTAATTTAAAACATATTCTGAAATAGTTCGAAAAACGAATGAAAACTATTTCAATTATGTTGCTTGTCGTTTTAAAAAATCTTATTTCGAGAGAACAGCGTTCAAGTATCTGCATTGGAACACTTAAAATTCCTCCCTGCCCATAATCAGTTTCTAAACCATTTTTAACTGTTTAATACATCATTAGTCAATAAAAAAAGAAAATTATTTTCTGAAACAACTAGAGTGGACTTGCTTCCAATTGATTAAGTGGAATCTTCGTCCAATACTTCTTCACACAACCTCGGCAAAAATACTCTTTCAGCACCACCTATACCATGTTTTGTTTGTCGTTTTGTATCACAAATACTGCTTTTCGAATTTATGTCAATTTTGGTATTCCGAAGAAATAAATACTCAACAAGACACTTAGGTATCAAAATAAATCACGCACCACAGCCGTCGACAAAAAAATGCGTTGTGGCTTGTGACGATATCGTTCAGTATGCGGTTTCTAATATATGATTAATAGCGATAGTGAGACCGTGCAACTCAAAGTTAATATAAAGCAAAATTTAAAAAGAAGGGAAAATTACTTAGACAACTGTTGCTTTAACCTATAATGTATTCCTTATGAATACATTTAGAAAGGTTTGTGATCTCTGCCTGCGAAACAAGTAGTTAACAAAAGCACAGGGAAGATACTTGCTTCATTCAGTGCGTTTATCATTTGACTTTGAGTATATTAAGGCAAAATAAAACAGGTTAATAATAATTTAAATGTAATAAAGAAAACACAATAATAATACCAGCTACAAAAGGCTGCATCCGCCGTTAAGACGACGGCTAATTAAAAATTGGTGCCTGATAGCGAAAAATATAAGATAAGCTGGCAGACAGAACAAGAGAACGAAAATCTCAAAACTTTACTCATACCTGCCTGAAATAAACAATGGAAAAGGAAGTTTAAAAATTGTATATTGCACTGTGCTATATTTTCTTATTGTTGTTGTAGTTTTATCTATTTTTTCTTTATTTTTTTTTACTTCCTGTTTGATTATTTTCTTTTTAATTTTTCTTCTGTTGTTTATTATACTTTCAAAAGAAAAACTAAGTTTAAGTATCCATCTAAATACTTAAAGACATACTTATATAACCACATTTAGATGTGCACACAGACACATTCCAGGAAAGTTGTTGGCCCATGAACGGAGTGTAGGCAACAATAAACTTCTCTGAACAATGTACAACATATAAAGTAAGAAAAAAAAAAGACAACCTAGAGAAGAGCAAAACTTTTGTTCCTTTTACACACTTAAAAGCGAAACAATAGAGTCATTGAAAAATCATTATAGGAGTTTTTTCGTTTTTGTTGCTAGAGGATTGAGCTATTGTTTGATTTATTAAGTCAAGTATTCATGTATGAGTATCTACCAATCGTACGGAGTCACTGGCCTGCTATGGCAGTAAATACGTGGGAAAAGTTATTTGAAGTACTCTGTACTTAATATACACAAGCACATTAAATCTTATCTTATGATACCTTTACGTCTTTGCAAAAAACCTCTTAAGAGTTTAGTAAATCTAATTGAGAGAAATTTTGGTAGGTTTTTCTAACAACTTGTCGGCCCCTAAATAGGTTTCCAATATGCGGGAATTAGTCGGTTGTGGCACTGATGCTTGAAGGGCTATGTGGTAGGGCCGTGAGGTGATTTGTAATGGATGCCTACAATCTCCTAAATTTTAGAGCAGTTTGTGCCAATTGTGATTGTTATAAATAACATAAGAAATGCTTGCAGAAAACATTAAATATTAATTTGAAATTTCTAACGTTTAAGTACTTATACAATTCTTGGCAAAATCGTAAAAGGAGAAAATTAGTGAACATCTTAGGTGTGCCTCTTTTATTACGTTATTATCAGTTAATCGAAATATTCTTCTCTGAAAATATTATTATTATTATTATTATTATTATTATTATTATTATTATTATAATTTAGACTAATGAAATAAATTCTTAGACTAAGCAAAAAAAAAGACCTTGAGCACTAGCAACACAGGCTATCGGCTCTATTATTAATATTGTTATTATTATAAATTTAGCCAGAGAATAAATCCTAAGGCTAAACTCTTAAAGCACTAGCAAATAAGGCTTTCGGCTTTATTAAAAACTCTACCGCACTTGGTATTTGAACTCACGACCATTGAGTTGCTAGTCAAGACTCTTCCATGCTCGGCCACTCAGGCGGATTACCTGGAAATATTCTTAATACATTTAGTTGGTCATGATGGTCACTACATTGCTATAAAAATGCATTAGTTGATGATTTGAGTTTTCGTGAAAATTAGTCGATTTTCTAACAAATCAAATTCTAAAGAAAGGAAAGCCAAGCGCACATTCTGGCGCGTTACTGCAGAGTACTAATTATGTATGGCACTAATGCAGGGCACTAATTATATATGGCGTTGACTAGGTTTGAGTTTCGAGTTTCGACCTTTTTAACTATACGTAAGCACAAGAGCTGCGAGAAACGCTCTCCCAGAATTGTCAAAATCGACGTAAGCAAAATTGCTGACAAATTCATACTTTCTCATGGCACCAATTTCCAAAAACATATACATTCAAACTCAGATGGCACCAAATTCAGAGTCGCTTTTTTAATTCAACAAGTTTAATGGTATAATAATACGAATCGTTTGAATTAAATATGTGAAAAATTACTGAAAAAATGCATTAGATATTATTATTAGAAAGATGATAAGAAAATGAAAGGGTTTGCTTAACAATAGTAATTAACAAAGTTCATTTGCCAGCTGTATTATAACATGGAAAACTTACAGTAATGAAGTGAATTGGAAAAAGGAAGAGTCAGAGAGGGAAAATTCAGAATCAGATTCCTTCCCACAACAACATAAGAAACAAGGCAGTGAAAACAATAAAAAACAACATCTACAAGTTTTGTACCAGCCGTAAGAAATCTTTTTGGCGAAGCCTCTGAGAAAACCAAAGGTCTCTATATGAATATGGTGGAGATCTTTACGAAGCGTGATATATGCCGTAGAAACCATCTAGAATTTATTTACGCTGCCATGAAGCACAGATTCATTTGAGTACATTTACTTTGCTGTGCATATTTTTGAGACCCGTTTTGTGTTGTGAGAGCTATAAGCTGAAATATTCTAAGACCATAAAAATATCCTAAGTCCATGTTAAAAAATTTCTAAGACGTTGTGGCGATTCATAGAGTTTGGAGTTGAACGCGACCTCAACGTCAGTAAAGACGTAATAAAACCAATGCCCGCAACAGACTTGTCTGCTCAAGTTCGCATGAAATATTAGAATCTCATCTTTGTTCCCATATAAATTCATTTAATATAGGGTTCATTCGCTTTCATTTACTAACAAACATTCAATCAATATTATTGTGGGCATGAACTTTTATTAAGCACTAGGAGGTCACTCACTTACCTCGTGTTAAAGAATTTCTTTTAATTAAAACAAAATTCTTGCCTCATGTCAAAAAAATCCATTCAAAGTTCCATTTTTAATATAATGGAATAGATGGCGATTAAAAGGTAATAGGACCTTGGTTTCCAGACTTCTAAAGCAATCGTTCCCTACATCATTCTTCTCTAGTTAGTGAAGAGTGCATTTTTTTATATTTCTTCTGACTTTGCAGAATTTCTTTTATTCAAATATATAAAAACAATTAGCTGATGCTATGCGTTAGTATTGATTGTTTAGCGCTGCGTTTATAAGAGAAAACAACTGCAAATTGAAAATAAAATAAATTGCGAACAAAACTATTTACTTGCACACAGCTGCGGCAAAAAAAAAGTTTTAAAGTTATGCAAGGTATGTAAATGAACTCTTTTTTTCGCTTTTTACTCCAATTGTCTAATTAATATTCTTAATTCGACAAAGCTTGGAATAGTGTGTCATCAATCTTCATCACATACTGTCTCTATCATTGATAAAGGGTAACGTAGCAACAAATAATAAAAACTGATCAGTCCATTTGATATGATAGTCGTATCGTCAAATTGTTAACCCATTTTACTAAACAAAGCAAAAACAAGTAAGAACATGGTAGGCGGGCAACGCTGACTATTGCATACCCCACACCACTTCGCAAAAGTACAGTTATTCGCGCGTTTTGGTAATAATACTCCAAAAAGTACACATTCGTGACACGTACACGTACACGTTTCGTGATAGCGCCTATAAACGCTGGGATCCAAAAAGGCCTGTGTGATCCAAATTCACTATCGTTACTTTTTTGTGGAAACGCTACTATGAATTAATTTTCATCATAAAATATTAAAAAGTAGCCCCTATTTCCGAAGGACCTACTGCTCATGGGAAATCTTATATGAAGTGGGGCGAAGAAATAGACCCACGTGTTCCAGTTCAGTCCCCTTAATTTTTTTATTTAATTACTATTATAAACAAATTTTCATCATAAAAAGATTAACAATTAGGTTTCTTTAGCATATAAGGCGAGTCTATCTTGAGCCCTTCTAAGTGTTGGATACGTTCGCACTAACTTAAAAGTGGTGTAGGGTATAAAAAAGGTGAGTAAAATGTTGTTGTTAAATAATAAAGTAATGTTGACAAATACAAACAAATCAGGCGGAGTGGCTCCTTTCCGTATATTATGTCGTTTGGCAGAGGAACGTCGACATTGGCGGAAAAGCGTTCTAATAAAACGTATACGAAGCTTCAAATTCTCTTACGTTACGGTATATGTAAGTAAATGATTTTATACATTTCTCAACAACATAAATACACATACATATTTTTTTTTTTTTTAATATATAATACGAAACGACGATTGATTTGTAATTCACTTTAAAATATAATGCATTCTTAATAAGTAAATTCATATGTTAATGTATTAATATATTATATAAAATGAATATATTATAAAAAAAAAAATATTATATAAAATAAAAATAAAGTGATTAATATTCAAAGTTCAAGTCCGCAATTCAAAGTTTTTCTAAGGAACGAAAATATGAATTTTGTGTTTATTTATGTTTGTACGAATTTGTTATTGATTGTATCATTATAAACAAATAACCATTAAATATGCCCCGTATTTTCCCATTTTTTTTTTTTCGGAATATATTTCGAATGATGGAAGCCATACATAACTCACAAAAAATTACTCTCAGCCGGCGACTGGCGAAAAGGTTAACAGTAATTGGCAGAAAATTTAGCGGGAAAACAGATTAATGATTAAACATGTCGTGATGAATTTAGGTAATGGTAACCGGCTTGTAAAAGGGTATATAAACAGAATAATTTCGGAAGGCAAAAGAGAGCTAGTCGAGAAAGTCGAGTCAAGAGAACGAAAACTAAAGCGTTGTTAATATAAGCTCCTCTAAATATTTTGTAAATGCATATCCTAACATAAGTAAATAAAACCTATATTATCCTAAAAATCGCAATTCAACGGTACGAACTCAATTTCAAATCGAGTTGAAGAGATAAAGTGAAATGTATGAACATTTATATTTATTTTGAATTACTTGGCGGTTTACAAACGTCTACTGCTCATGTACCGTAAACAAGCGGTCGTCATGATGAAGTTAAAGTGACATATTTTTATGTTTAGAAATGCTTTTACATAAATGTAATCACTTTTTAAAGACTTTTGTGAGTGTATTAGAAAAATTGGATACCAACAGGTAAGGTATTGTGCTGACACTTCCTACCAAATATTCTATTTAACGTAGACACTCTTTCTGAGTGCTTAGGGAAAAGTAAGTAAATTTAAAACAATAATTAATTTTTTTACATACTTAGAAAAAACATCCATTCAAAGCATCGATTAAGTCAATACATAAAATTTTTTTTTTAAGGCTATATATCCGTCTAAGGATATATATATGTTTAACGTTTCGAACCGCGCCACTTCCTTTAACTGACGATGGCAAGACGCACGGACACTGTTTAATCACTTGTGAATTTTTTGCTAATCATATGATTATTTATGAATGAACGAATGCTGCATTCGTTGTTGTCTGTAAAAAGAAACGCAATTGTAAATTAAATCTGTTGAGTGATTGAATTTAAAATCTGTTACGAACCGTATACTTATATTTGAATGGACGTGTATGTGAGGTTATAAGAATATTTTTTTAATCCCAATAATTGAAGCGACAGTAATCGTTGCTCAATAGCAATCATAATTATACTTAACGTATATATTCAGTTGGAATCAATGCCGGCGGCATTGTTGTATATCTTTTGGTATGCACAAGTAAGTGTATGCATACATATGTTTATTTGTTTGGTGTATGAATGCATTCGCCTACTCGCTGGTTTATTATTTATTTAGTATGCTCCATACGATCACTTACATTTCCCTTTCCCTTATTTGTTTACCTCTCCCCGGTATTTGATTGCGTTTAATACGTGGCTCTGGTTTCAAGTGATTTTCTCTCTAACGAAACCAATTCTATTCAGCTCATTTCAATTCAATTCAATTTAGAATACTTACTACAAATGTTTTACTAAATTTTTGTGGTTTGAAAAATGCATTCCTTTTCCTACCCTGCATGCATCCACAACGCTAACACTTGGCAGCTTAAAAGCGTACAATCAATGTTCCCCTAATGCTGTCGATATGTTTGTGCGAGGGATACAACAATAGAAAATTTTGAAAATTTGAGGTCAATAGTAATATTATTAGGCTGTTTTTAAACTATCAATTGCTCCCGTGTCGGCTGCATTGACTGCATTTGCCTATTTGTTCACTGCATTCGAATGTACGTACGAAACTTCATATTATTCGACTTAAGTGTGTTTTTGCATGAATGAGTGAATATTACTCTACAGTTAAAAGTTCAAATTTTTGTGTTATGTGTTACAGCTTTGAGGAAGTGAACGTTTTGTGCCTGCGAAGTATTTTAATGAACAAAACTTTCATTTTTGCTTTCACATGAATGTAAAACAAATTTAATTCTTTTATTCTCAAATAAATTTCTACGAACTATTTACATTGTCTGCCTATTACTCAAACATTACTCTGGGATATTGAAATTCTTTGAGTTAAGTTGAGTTGAGTTAAAAAAATTTCAGTTCGGTTTAAAGCTAATTTTTATTTCCAGTTATTATTGAAAAGGGTGCCCAATGTTAATGGGCGTATGTTGAAACTCTTACTTATGTATCTAAAATTTCCATTTAGAGTACAAGTTCCTACGTCTGTCTTTCTTCGAACAATTACGAATTCATTTTTACTGTTTTCCGGGTTTCCGCCTCTATTTTGGGCATATGCAATTTTGGTATTAGCGAGGAAGTGTGTAGGTTACAAAGGAATCGTTTACAGCACTAAAGCCTGGTGAAACTGTTACTCTTGAATAATGTTAAACTCAACTAGCCAAGCTAAGTTGCGCGCTTGAGAAAAAGAGATCATTTACGGGCAAAGGAAGTTGAGAAGTGATTGCGTTTCAATGCTCCTCCTTCCTCGTAGGCGTGTCCTTTAACCTCCTCCTCCTCCCCCTGCTCCCCCCCATCCGCCAAATTTCAAATAATTTAGTTTGTTCGCACATAGCAATGCTGCAGGTGGATTCACTATCGGCTGTGCAGCTATCACATGTGAAAAGTGCATAAGCGTTTTTTAATTTTATTCATTATTAACATAAGCAATTTAAAAAAAAGGTAACTTGATTGCGGAAAGTCGTATATTTAATTATAGTTCGACCTTGTCCTGGCCGTCATCCTAGTATGAAAAGAAACATTGGCTCGTTGAAGGGAAAAATTGAGGTAATGCTTGGGTTTCCATTTCTCACCTGACTATACTGTACTAGTACTATACTATACCGTACTATACTACAGTATATAGTATACTACAGTATATTGTACACGACAGTATATAGTATACTACAGCAATGCTTGGGTTTCCTCCATTTCTTACCTGACTATACTATACTAGTACTATGTTGTACTGTACTATACTACAGTATATAGTATACTACAGTATATAGTATACTGCAGTATATTGTATACTACAGTATATAGTATACTACAGTATATAGTATACAGTATACTACAGTATATAGTATACAGTATACTACAGTATATAGTATACTGTATACTACAGTATATATTATACTGTATACTACAGTATATAGTATACTATTCATATATATATATATGTATATATTGAGACAAAAAAACTAAAGAGGCAACGAAGGAAGTAATCTTCAATTGGGGCTGAAAACTTCTTTCTTCAGGCTTGGCTCCTTCTGATTACCACTTGTTCAGAAAGGTGCGGTCTGTGCCCTAATTTAGTAACGCAACAGTTCTAGAAGTATTTTGCATCAAGTTTTTATAGCGAAGGCATTACTAAATTACCCTACAACGTCGAAAAGATCATAGATAGTTCAACTGTTAAGCTTCGTAGCTAGCATGTTCCAAATAAATATGAATTTTATGAAAAAGTAGAAAGAATTTGTTTCTACACTTAATAAAAATTTGGACAAAACATTAATGACAACGGTTTCTAGCAACGGTTTCCATTTGCTTTTTCCTATTTTCTTACCTCATTGTTATGATTAAGTGAACTACTTTTTCTGGTTCATTTCTTTTTGTCTAAATAAAGCCATATTAAGCATAAGCTGCAATGGGTTTTATGAATTGTTTTGAAATTATTAAATGAACTTCATATTATTTAAGTTGTTTTGAAGTGTTTTCTCTTTTCATTTCGTATTCTCTCTCGTTTTTGTTTTTCACTTTTTCGAACTTATTTTACAAGACAATAGACCTTAAAATTCATTTACTCTTCTTTTATGTTACGTTATACATTTTTTTTTATTTATATTTCTTTTTGTTACTTATTGCAAGAAGTTATTGTTGCCTATTGCGTGTACAAAGGTGTGTGGATTTAAGAGTACGCTAATTGTATTGTACAAAGTAGATGTGATCCTAAGTTGATAAAGCAATGTTTGTTCATGCCGGACATTCGTCCGTTTACCCTTATTTTGAAAGTAAAAAAAAAAAAATTTTCCGAGAATGTCAACATTTAGCGCGCAGTGGCGGTGGGCATTACCAATCTGTTATGCGATGAAGTATTTTCACTTCTTCGTTAAAGCGGTTGTTATTATGAGTGGCCATTGTTTATTATTGGTTTGGCGGCCAACACATATTCAAAGACATTTTTTTGCATTTTACTTTGTACGTCTTACTTAAAATTTTTGCACATTTATTATTATTATTATTATTGTATTACGAAGAGACGAAAAAGACCAAGTAAGAAAGTTGTGTTCGGCTGGGGACGAATCTCGCATGCTCGCCATCATAAAAATCTTTGGCGATTCATGCTCTTATGTATATATCGTAAAAAAGTGGATGAGATAAAATTTACCTTTCACCTTTTACTTAGTGAAGTGAAAGGGCACTGTTAAGAAAAATTTATCTACCACGTCGTGACGCCTACCGTATTAATTTTAGTATTAACACAGGTTAACTAGGTTGTCTCATTCTGCTCTCCAAGTCCCTTTAAGTGACACCCATGTCGCTGGTATTATTAACAAAAAATTAACCTTATGGTTAATAAGCACAACCCGTCAAAAAAGTGGAGAAAAACAAAATTTAATTACTTGTAACTTCGTGTAGGGATGGCCGATTTTTTCCATTTTCGCACATAGATAGTAGAGTTTTTCGTAAAGTAAACGTGGAAAATTTCAGTCTTCTTTCTTTTATAATTTATGAGTAATGAGCAAAAACCACAAATAATTATTTAGAAAAACGGACTTACGTTCATTTTACGCTTCACTGCGGGCTTTGCGCTCTGACCAATTTGGCCCATTTTCAATATCAACTTGTGTGCAAAAACACCCAATGTTTCTACCAAATTTGAAGTTGATGTCCTCGTTTTTGCTATCAGGAAAGTGTGAACAGCACATACCACATATACAGGCACACATACTGACAGACATGGTTTAATCAATTCAGAACTTTATGCTTATCAAGAATATATATACTTTATAGGGTTTCTGCAGCTCCCTTTTGAGTGTGGCAAACATTATGATCAAATGAGTATATCTCCCCATCTTTCAGCGGTGGGCGTAAAAATGTTTATTGAGAAACAATGAAGAATTTATAGACGAATTGGGTCAGATACTTTACTGCCCACTACTATTCTATTACTCTCTTATTAAAGTAAGAACTAGACATATCTATTTCATCGCCAGATGAAGGCGTGTGCCTATTTAGAAGTGATAGGCGTTATCGAGTGTGAATAGCTATGTCGCTATGAAGAAAATGGATCAAGTGTGAGTTTATTTGCAATGTTTAAATGTCCACTGCGACCAGCAATCAATTCAAGGTCAAGAAAAGTTAATTGAATTCAGGGAATGTAAAATTTAAGGAGTCAGCGCATTAGCTGAAGGAAAGCGGAAATTAAGCGGAGAAATAAGAGAACCAACAAGATTAACGAAATCAATGCATCATAAAAAGACAAAACTTCTACTCAAGTCTATCAAAAAAGGCTAACAGTCAATGGCGTGTGATGAAATTTCAGTTCAAGCTCAGTATTTTACACTAACTTTACACTATGACTTAGTATAATTAATAATTAATTTATGACTTAGTATAATTAAAGTTGAGTTCAGTTATAATGCCGGTTAGAAAGAAAAAACATTTTTTAAATAAATGTGACTTTTAGTCTTTTTTTGTTTGTTTTGGAAATTAAGCGCACTTTACTATCTTATCTAACTTAATAAGGCTTAAGCATAAATTTATCGTGATAAACGTGATCACGAAATTGATTCAGTCAAATGGAATTCTTCTCTTGTAAGTGTATAGTGCTCAGAATTTCATTCTATAAAAGAGTTCTTCAATGTTACCTTTTTAAGCATATTTGTCCTTCCATGGCTGTTTATCAAAATTGTCAGAAAATATTTGTTATGGGAATCTTCTCATAGCGACGATTTACTACATAAAAAATTTGAGAGAATAGTTGGATAATTTGCGAACGGTTTTAAGAGCATATCGTATCAGAGGGTTAAATGGTAGGCCTTAATGAGTTGAAATATGAAAACAAACTGCAGTAAAGAGGCTCAACAAAAAATATGTAGAGTTGCAAAGAAAAAAGCGCTTGCTAATAAGAAAATTAAAGTTTATTCTAAAAATATATCTTAATGAAAATAATTTTATATACTTCTGTGACCTGTAGATGGAATTCTATCTGCTGCTTTTATGTGTGAATTGCGTAAACGAAAAAATTTTTTAGCAAAGCTAAAGCCTCGTTTCATATTCAAGAAAGTGTTGTCTACTTTAAGGCTTTAAGGGTGCAAAATATAAAGAAGATAATTTTTTGTTTTGAATTTTATTAAGAAGTATTTAAAGCAAACTTTAGCAAATTTTTCATTTTAATATATTCAGAAATATTTTCCCTTTGTTTTTTTTTCATGCATCGACTAAAAAGTGTCTGCAATAACTTCATTGTACGGTAACGTCATAACCTGATGCAATATTTTATAGATGACTTTCCTGTTGTTGCCTGCCTGCCTGCCTGCCTGCTTGGTTGCTTGCCTCCAACGTTACTGTCATTTATGCGACTCCATTTAATCAACAAAAGATACTCACTGTGCTGTACTCCTGAAAGGAAGAAAAAAAAAAAAAAGAAATCGCAGAGAAAATATGGAGAAAATATGACAAAAAGGAATTTGCGCAAAAAAAAATTGCTTATAATTCTTGCGCTGACATGGCAAATGTCTATGATGTTAAGCTTTGTAAAGGCACAAGCACACGCGTCAACTATGTCGCCTTCAACACCTCATACTGTGTAACTTCAGCGATGACAGTGTTTTATTTGTTTTTGTTGCGCATACATAAACGCACTTACAAAGGATTGGATATACGATGGGGGAGCGCGTGTTATGCTCGTTACCATGATTGAAAATCAAATTCATAAATCATATCTTTCGCAAATGTACCTCATACTCATTTATGCAGGAACAACAAAAGCAACAGCAATATCAACGAAAAGTTAAAATAAAAACGTAACAAAAATAGAAAACAAGTGCAACAAAAATTCAAAAAAAAACAAAAAAAAAATGCACAAAAATACGACTTTAAATGATGCGACAACGACGAGACACAATTTTCTTTATGGAACAATTTTCAATACTAACGAAAACGGTTCCTCGCATACACGGTTGATGTCTTCTCAATTGGATTTTTTGGTCGTGATATTTTTTACAAAATTTTTTATTTCTTTTCACTTCGATGGAAAACTAAAAGAGTTTGCAAAGTGTAGTAACGCGATATGCACATCAGTCAAACCAACAAACGAGAAATAAACAAACAAACAAACAACGAAATAAATGGAATCGCTGCAGCTATGGAAAGTGAATGAGAGAGTAAATGAATAAATGTCTAGGGTGACATTGGCGTTTAAGCT
The DNA here is from genome assembly GCA_001077435.1 of Glossina morsitans morsitans. Taxonomy (NCBI): domain Eukaryota; kingdom Metazoa; phylum Arthropoda; class Insecta; order Diptera; family Glossinidae; genus Glossina; species Glossina morsitans. The sequence continues at coordinate 20,083 of CCAG010012196.1, forward strand.
GTCAACACATACGCATACAATTTTAGTTATATTCACATCGATATCTTTATCTGGATTCTGCTTGATTCTATTGTTGTTGTAGCTGTTGCATTTTAAAAAGTACTAAGAGAGAGAGAGGTTGTAGCTGCATTACGGTAGCATATCGTCGTTATCAACTTTATCATCATCCTCATCGTCATCATCACCATCTCCATCAGCAGCTCCATCATGTGTTAAAGCAATTGCTCAAGTGTTCCGTTCTTTTTTTTTTTTTTCTATCAGCCCGACGATTTTTTCCATTTCTTTTTCATACTTTTTTAATTCAGTTACTTTCAGATCGTAGAGCAATCACCGATGCATACTGCGTAAGCATACTGGCAAACATACCTAAAGATAACGCACAGCATTGATATATTGATAGTTGTTGTTTTTTACTTTCTTACTCATAGTTTTTGTTGGTAATCAAAGTTCTGCACTGAAAAAAGGTTTTTTCCGTTACAGCTTAAGTCAATGTTGGTAAAGGCGGTTTGGTAGAGTATGTAAGCTTATGAGTCGTTTATTTTAGAAACGACATACGTCCTCTTTGTCTATACAAGTTGCTACATGGAAATTCTGGGTTTACAGAAGAAGGTAGCAATTAATCCTTCAATAAACCAAATAAGGAAATATGGACAACTAAGCCAGTTAATTATATCGGTATTGAAAATTCTAAGTGGGATTATTTGTGTCCTTATTGGAAGTGTTAAGCTTTGATGAACTTGCATTGGTTAAGTCGTAAGTTTACGCGGACTTAGGCAACATTTATGTTCCTATGTATGTATATACAACAACAGCAACTCGGTGTATGTAGAATACAACTTTCAATTATTTCTTGATGTAAAAATAAATCCACCTTCAAATAAATGATCCATCTGTCAGACAAGTATTTCCTAGATAGCTCACCCGCCTAAAGCATACTATCATCTTTTGTTCAAAAAAAAAAAAGAAAATTATATAAAAAACTTATAAATCTAAAGGTACACAAAAAATTTGAAAGTCTTTAAGAAAAAAATGTGGCTACGAACTTAAAAGGTTGTAAGAAGCTCTCATCCTCTAGGAGGTACACATTGTCTGCGGAATATTTGATTGATTCGCAAAACTGGAAAACGTTCATTGACGCCTTGCCGTTGTTTTCGATTAAGGATTACGCTTCAATTTATATATTGAGTTCTCGTAGCGAAGGCTACACTCGGCTTTACTCAAAGAGGATCGAAAGAGTTTGATGACCTACATATTACTGAAAGTTTATACACGACTTTGGTGAGCCCCACATTGAAATAAGCGTCTTTTATTTGACCTTCTTCTTAGAGACTTGGCGGTAATTCAATAAAATCAGTTGAGAAGCAATTCCTACTCTTTGCCCTGGGGAATTTAAGATAGGATCCGTTAGTCTCCTTGTTACCTTATGATCATAGATTGCTACTATTAGTTCTTCCCCCATTAGAGAAGCGAAGGCTCATCCTAGGTGTCTCCTTCCTGGTTAAGTTAATGAATGGCGTTATTGGGTCGTCGGGCTTATTAGAAAATATCCCTAATTCTTCTTTTATAAATTTCATATTCATAAGGCTTGATCAATGTCGATATCACTATGAGCTCTTTAATACTTGTTTTGGTTTGTTGTGTAAACTTAAATGAATTTTTTTTAAATCTCAATATCGTACTCGTTAACTCGTTAACAATGCCAATCTTCCATTTTTTCTAAAATATATGTGCAAACTTGTGCTTTACGAGTAATTACGAAATTGCGTACGTTTTGTCGAAAATATGGCTTAATGCTCACTAGAGGATCTTACTTTGAAGCTGCGGTGCAAGTTAAAATCTTACTTCAGTCGTTGTACGAGAGTGGTTCAAATATGGAAAGGATCCAAATTTAATAAATTAAGATTTTGTTAATATTTTAGCCAGAGAAATACATTCTAAGACTAAAGTCTGAAAGCACTAGCATCCATAGCTCTCGTCTTTATTGAAAACTCTACCGAACTTGAGATTTGAACCCACGATCACTGAGCTGTTAGCCGAGACCCTTTGCCTACTCGGCCATAAAGGCTTACTATTCATGATGATTCTTTGGGGAAGTAAGGAATCTAAAAAGACGAAACGCTTATTATCCGCTCTTTGCTAGCCACTTCAGATAATAAGTCTTTGGACAACTTCCGTGTCTGACTCCCTTGCCAACTTCAATGCAGGTCTTCGCCGAAGTATCTCCAGTTTCTTAAGCTACTTTAAGAATTCTTTGAGTTTTTTATCATATTCAACTGATTAAAATGGAATTTTCCAAATGAAAAAAAAAGTGCTATTAAAACTATTTTGAAAATTATGAAATTGTAGAAAAGTGTCTTAAGAAAATTATGAACAATTTCATAAAAATGAGGAAGAAAGAGAGGAAAGAAGACGAAGCCAAGCGTAGGGCAAAACAAAAAAAGCAAAAAAAAGTTTTCAACAAAATCTTACTCACAACATAACGTTAAGACATATCGCTGAAGTCTCGTTACGCACTACATTGTTATGAACGCTCTGTTGTAAAAATTGTATATTTCACTATACATTTTCGGATGTGTATTTGTGTGTGCGTGCGCTTGTTAATTAATGTTACTGCAGCATGTTAATTAAAATCAAAATAAAATCGCAATTATAATTACAAATATAATAAAAAGAATGCCTTAAACTATGAAATATATTATTGTACATGCGCGCAAACACACATATATGCAAACTGAAACATACATCTACACGCATTCAGATAGGTATATAAATTTTCGCCTGCGAACGCACATGGAAAAGTTAGAAACTAACGGCAAAGCATATGAAAATGCATGAATGTCTTTATGAGCACATACCTTCACATGCATCCATACATTCATGTACGCATGCACAATAGAAAAAGTTTTTAAACAACTAGGAAAACAGAATAATCGTATGCTTATTATATTCTGCAGCAAATGAGTTTTTAGTAGCATCACACAGTCTGAACAGGCGTAGACCACCTGCTTACTACAATTGAACTAGATATATATAGAATCATTCCCTAAGTAGTGTCGTTCCATTTTACACCGCTTCCCTTTTTCAAAAATGACCAGAACGCTGTTGTTGTTGTGATTGCTTTTACCGCATTTTGGCTTTTCGTTTGTGAAGAAAAATTCTTTTATAGTTCCGTTTCGATCTCTTCTCAGAGATTACCATTTAAAGCGGACGACCTAGTTGTCTACTGTTCGAACGCTCACTCACAGAAGAACTAAAATAGAAAATTACAATTTAATATACAAAATTCGGAGCCAAAGGTCGAACTCGCCTAAAATTTCTAAAAACTACAAAAAAAAAGCGAAGCTTCAGATTATAGGCACTGCACTGCGACAGATATCAATTTAACGTTTCTCTGGAAATGTTTGCTGCACAAGTAGTCTCCTGATTGGTGAAATGACGTGCTTTGTGTTGACAAAGGGTTCTGTTGGCTAGCTTTGTCCGTGTTTTCGGAATAAGTTTGAAGGCGAGATAATCGGCAAATGTAGTGAGGCGGGCGCGGCTTATCGAGGTGACAACATTGGTGTACTGCAGATTGGTGCTTGCCAAGATCCTTCGGAGGGAAGCTTGCATATTTACATACGTGTGCGGTGGAAGCTAGTATGCAAAGTCCCCAGCTTAAACGCAGCAGTTAACCAATGTGTGCGTCCTGACTGCTGGGTATGGGCCTTCGGGGGTATCGTGGTGTTGTAGTTTCTATTATTCATAAAGCGAATAATTAGAGGTTATGATAGGCTCCAACACTCTCCAGAATGGGTTTATTGAGCCATACATAATAAACATATCTAGTTTTTCCAGCGTTGTTTTAGGCCTCTAGCTTATAGGGATTCTCCAGCTCTCTGGAGAGCGCCGGTTACGCAAAATTAACCCGTGTGTCATCGGGGACCATGGAGTTAAACCACGTTAAACCAGCAAAGACATCTGTTTTACTTTCCTAATTGCAATTTAACTTTCGCTTGGAGGCGAGAGATAATTATCGAGCCAAAGAAAAAGTTTCCCCCACATAGATTCCTCTAAAGTCGTGTAATTTTTATGAAAAAATCTTACAAATATTCTTGTCGGCCAATCCTTAATAAGGAAAAATAACTTATTAATCAAAGAAGAGTTGGAACGTCTGCGTACATTGGCGCAGGGGGTTTCTAACGGCCACTTTTGCCACTGTTTTTTTGCGAAAGAACAATAAATCATGAAATAGCGCAACACCGCTAACATGCTTTCCTTTTTATAATTCCTTACTCTAATAGTTAAAGCAAAAAAGAGGAATTACAAAAAGAGGAAATGTCCAAAGTCCGTCTGCATAATATAAGGATTGGTTTTGCTTAATGCAACTGCTTTGCTTTACGATAATCCATACTCGCTACAGCATTGTGGGCATATAATGACACAGCAAAACGAGGAAAACTTGTGTAACGATAGGCAGTTCAGTCGTAAGCTTGAAACAGTAACTAAAACTTCATCCGATGTGCATTTTGAAAAATTGAAGAGAAATTCCGTGAAACAAATTAAATTGGCCTAAAAAAAAAGAGAATAACAATTTTTGTAAAATTTATATGATCGATGTTTTTATCAACTCTTTGCATTACACTTAAGTCGAAGTTTAAAACGTTATAAAGAGTAACATCAATCTGAAATTTACCTTGAGACTTATGAAGAATTAAGTTTGCGAGTTTATATAAATCAACATGACTAATTGAAGTCTGGTCTGGTATTCATTTATCTACTTTGTGGGATCAAAAAATTTTTTGACACCGCCCAAAAGGCCATTCGTCTGCCATTACCCTACATGGTGCAATCTATGAAGATAACCTTTTTCACGCTGTGTCGAAGAAATAAGTCAACCACCCACGACAACCTGGACACTAAAGAAGGTATGAATAAAAATCATGAAATCGAGTGAGTGAAACATCTACGGGGATCTCTTCAAGCAGCATTAGCCTGCTTGGATTATGATTTAACATATTGTTACGAAAATGCCATATGTAAATATAAATAAATGCCCATATAATTCGAAAGAAGGAGAAACCAAATAGTGCATGTTACGTGCACCATGCAGCTGGCGATTGGTGAAAAGATTAACAACAACTGGCAGAAATTTAGGAAAAAACGGATTAGCAGGTTAACGGATTAAAAATTTCGTCAAAAATTTTGGTAACGATAACTTGCACCTAGAAGGGTACATAAGCAGAATATTTGCGAAAGCTAAAATCAATCGAGTCAGTCGTACGATCGAGTCGATAATTGGGTCGAGTGAAGAGATTTCAATTGCAATATTCGACCAGACAAGACCAGAACGACAGTTAAGCCGCTGTAAATATAAGTTCCTGTAAATAATATGTAAGTAGATTTCGTAGTTTGGTAAATAAAACCTACACTATCCTAAAAATCCCAATTGACTGTAAGTATGAAAGTTTCAGAGAAAGGAAAACTCGAAGGCACAATTATGACGCTTTACCTGCCTCATGCAGCTGGTAATGTGCTTACACCAAGGTATATAAGCGGCACCTTTGCAGAAGGCAAAATTATTTGAGTCCAGAGAGCCGTGTCGTGATATCGAGGTGAATTAAAGCGTTGCGAATGTACATTTTTGCAGATAAATTGTAAATGGATTTTCTAATTGCGAAAGTAAAACCTACAAATCACAATTCAGCGGTATGAACTTTATTTCAAAAGGAGTTGAACAATTAACGCAAAATCATAAAAGAGGGCTTTTACGTTACAATATGGTAATACATATAAATACAACATGACTTTTTTTTTGTTTTGTTTATTTGTTCACTTTTGTGCATATATACATATTTAAAAAAAAAGTAAGAAAGTTATATACGGCGGGGGCCGAATCTCGCATACCCACCACTAGTCTTTTCGCATTGAAATCTCCAAGTTCTTCTCTTTGATACCCATATCGCAGGTATTATTAAGAAAAAATTAATCCCTCGCGGTGGTTATCATATATATTTTAGAATTAACCCATTTGTAGGCATATAATATATGTTCATTTGAGGAATGTACCAAATAATTTTTAACATTCTGTCTTGTTTGCGTTATGATAATTAAGCATAAAACCTCCAAAAATTAAAAAAAAAATAATTTCATCGCTTGTAACTTTGTGTGGGCATGGCCGATTTGTTTCCATTTTTGCCCATAAAGAGTACAGTGTTTCGCAAAGTAAATGAGAAAAATTTCAGCATTCTAACTTTTATAATTTCTGAGTAACAGTAACGAGCAAAAATCAAAAAACTCTTGTTATGGAAAACAGAGTTGCGTGCAGTTTATGCACCACTGCGTAGAGCTTCTGTTCTGATCAATTTGGCTCATTTTAAATATCAACCTGCGTGCAAAGACTTCCAACGTTTCTATCAAATTTGAAGTCGATAACTTCATTTTTGCGACCAGGAGAGTGCCGACAATAAACACTATAGACGGACATTCATGGCTAAATCAATCAGAATATACACTTTATAGTATCTCTGAAGCTTCCTTTTGGGTGTTACTTAAGTTATGGAAAAAAACAAGATGAATATACCGTTATCTTACAGTGATGGGTATAAAAAAAGGTATCAAGACAAGTGCTGGAGGGTGCGTGTGTTTGTGAGTACGTGAGTATTGAACAATTAATATGTAGTTTAATAACGACTTAACGTATAAACTAGTAGATATGTATGGACTAACGGACATAGGACAGATGAAAGTCAGAAAACGGATGATAAGGTATAACAGACAGGTAATGAACAGCCAAAAGAGGCAGCAACATACGTTTATATTAGCCAATCGCATATTTAGCACTTTTTTTACTATTTCAATTTTTGTGTATCTTCGTAACATGTCGACTGTGTTAACCAAAAAAATAAATAGCCCCAGCTCTTGATAAATGTTACACAGTTTTGTGTGGCGTTTAAATTTCATGCCTTATAGTGCAAAAGGGTAAAAATGGCTTCATTGTTTTTCAAAACATCCTCCTTTATGGTCTATAAATTTTTACATATATTCGAATCGTTTGTGGTACAATTTTATCCATTCCGCTTCAGACACCCTCGAAATATTGCCTTTGAACACTACACGGCTTCTTCTGACGACGAAAATCGCTATCCACGCAATTTGTTCTTGAACAACGGAAATTTATTGAATGCCAAATCGGTACGAGTCAGGAGAACGATCCACTAATTCTATTATTTTAATTATTAAATAGTTAGTTGTCAGAAGACATCTATGGGCGCTTGCATTGTCTTGGTGAAGAATGATAAGACAGCGCTTGCTTGTTTTGCTTATTTCGCAAATAAATAGTTTGGTACCAAATAGAACTGACCGTTTTATGTTCTGCTAAAAGCGCTGTTAAATAAAGGACTATTGGTTTCGAAGCGTTCCGAGCGCCAATAATTTTTCTTGGATTTGGTTTATCTTAAAACATCCATATAGTCGATTACTGCTGACTGTCCGACTCATATGCGTAGATGGTTCCTCAACTGTGACAATCTTTTAAATGCGTTTTGAGGCACAGTTTATGCATTTCTTAAATTGGTTTGCAGCTATAAAGCCATATGTCCATATACTAAAGATTATTCAAATGGTTACTGTGCGTTGATATCGTCAACTAACACATTTAGAGGAATGCAGGAGTTTAAAAGTGGGGCCATTTTCTCTTGAAAGCATTTAAGCAGTCATCAAAGGATTTAAAAGTCAACGACAGCGCATTCCATTATCGAACTAAAGGGGCAATAAGCGAGCGGTACTGATGTCAAAGGGCTCCTAGTCGATCTAGAAAGTTGCACTCGTTCGCACAAGAGATTAGGTGCTTGTGAATGAAGCATTTTATGGAGTCAGATTAACAACTAAAAATGGAATTTGAAAAAAGCATGAATGGAGGAGGAAACCGCTCAGACACCACGTCTCCGATTATTCGAAAAGCGTGTAATGAAAATGACAATCAGGTCAAGTCTATCCCAGTTATGCGAATGGCAACCCGAGAACGTTTCAATACAAGTAATTAACATGCGGCATAGCAAGAGCAGTCGCTATGATATATTTAACTTGAACTGGCAAGTGCAGCTTCAGATTGTATAATTTTCGTAGCGTAAGACATATTTTCGTGGAGGTACTGGCCAAGCGCAAATCAAGGTTCGGTTTGCTATTGAGAATAGCCTCCAGACATGACTTAGCTTTTATCCAGTCAATAGGTGTCTCACTTAATCTAATGGAGAAACCTGTGCGGGGAGTTGCGAGGTTGATGGAAAGCATACTATCCATCATTCAGGAACCAATGCATGCTAAGGATTGGTTAATCTCACTTTCGAATGTGTCAATGTCTTCACGATCGCAGTTATAAATTAGGAAAATATCCTTTGCGTGGGCAAAATGGAATTTCGCGATGCACCAGATACAGTATCAGCAAAAGACGAACTGAATGAACGAATTGTTTGCGGTTAAAGATAAATGACCGCAAAATCTCACATGGGCATCTAGAGAAATCGACTTTACCATATAATTTATTGATAAGTTTAGTATGTGGGACTTTGTCCAACACTTTTGTTAGATCAAGAGAGACAAGAACACAGATACTCGCCCTGTTAAGACTATTTCCACTAAAACTGGGATGTACTGTGGGCGGAACGAAAATTGGGCGTCATGTAAAATGTTACTGTTATTCAAGTGCGTCTCAATTTAAGGACTTGCCCCATAGAGAGACAAGGAAGAATGCTAATCGGTAGACGGTTGTTATGTGTACAAGATGAACCTGTTTAGAGAGTTTAACTCGGGTTAGCTTCCTGCCCGTAGGACATAACGAGGTCGTAAGTATGGTGTCAATAGCACGCACAAGACAGTTGGTAGGTGAGGAAAGATGTGACTGATTTAATTGGTTTAGAACGAAGAAGTCAATAATGGCATTTACGTCAAACTCGACATGGTCGTCCTTATCCCCTCCAAGCGTACCTTTGTTCAGGAGCCGCCACCACATTTGCTTAGAATTAGCAACGAAATTGGCATAGGATTGATTCCTTACCTTTCTTATCGAAACTTTGACGCAATTACGCAACTTACAATAAATTCGTCAATCAATAGCCTTAAGCGAGCGAAAATATTGTTTATAGGGAATATGTCTAAAGAATATGGCGCACAAAATGTCAAGTAAAAAAGAACAACAAAGCCTTGTCATCCGGTAAAAATACAGGATTACAAATAAAATCTAATATATGATAAAGAATTCCATTAAGGATCTCCAGTTGGCAGTCAACTGAATTAGAGGAGTACGCGAATCTAAAGTCAACCCCAAGTAGACAAATAATAATGGAACCACCATTGACTTTCTTAAATTTTTAAAGTGAAAGACTTATTTAACACTCGTGCTTTTGATATGGAGGGACGAAATAATTAGTGAATGATTCGGAATATCAGATGTTAACGCATGACCACTGCAAGAGTCTTATTAATAAGAGACGTCAATTCCCATTGATTATTGATATGCGTCCGAAGGCAGTCACGTCCGCAGCAAAGACGATTGCTCGTGCATATGGCTGCCATATTAGCAGAGCTAACGGTTTGAAATAAATCACTATTAAAATCTCCTACTACAATATTATTGCATGGAGTGAGCAAGTTACCATGGATACTCTCAAAGTAGAATATACCTTGTCTAGGCAAGTAGAACACGCCAACAAGGTTTATGGATTTGGTAACTTAATTCCACAAAAGTGACTCAGAAATCCTCTTCTCTGTAACTCGAAACACAATTTTATACTTAAATTTAATAGACCTGTATATAGACACGCTCCCCTCTTCTGGGAATTTATTGATCATTCTCGGATAGATTGTACCACAGTAGCGAGACAGCCATAAATGCAAGATATGTTCTTTTAGCCAAGTTTCACTAATAGCAAATACATCGTATGCCTTACGGTTCAGATGACTCTGCACTTCGTCAAGCGTAGTGGATCTATTAGAAGAGGTAATACTTTGACCGTTAATGTGTATCAAACGGCTACGCGCCTGCGCAGGTAGGATGGACATCACAATATCCGATTGCTTGCAATGCCTGGTAAGTTGATTGTGTGCAATTTCGAACGACCGATATTTGCTCGTTCTTGGTAATGTTAACATAATCAATATGGCAGATCATATCACAAACAGTACACAAAATCGACAGTTAAGCTTTTTTGCATAATTTCTTGGGTTTAAAGCAGCACATGGTATGTGTGCCTGACGTTATAATCAATAATCATCCGCAACAATACTCCACGCCCTGAGCTTAAAGAAATTAATTTTCTAGCAAAAATTTACACTGGTTGAACAAAATCACTATTCGAAAATAATAGGGTTACCAAATTCGTCAAATTGTAAAGCATCCAATGAGAACTAACCTTTTCCACGTCTACATGAACGGTGAAACTAATACATAAGATTTTCTTAACTTATAGTGCGTTCCATGGCGTCTTGCGTTATCAGTTCGTATACGGCATCAATTTTTTCGCGCATAACAATTGATTTTAGACGAGCTTTCGTCGGTGATTAAGGTCGTTTCACAATACCAAAGGATTAGACTCGTCTTGATAATCAACGCCGAAAGTTGTAATAAATTCCCGCACGAAAAGTCTTCATGAGTCACTTACATTTGTTCGCTGCAACACATTTTTCAAGTCACTGTTTTGAAGGCAGTTATGACGAAAAATTTTAAACTTTCCAGTGAAAAAGACAGATGGCACCTGACCACACTCAACGTTGCTTATATACAAAACCAAACCGGACATTTTGGGCATCACATCTATTATGCAAGTCACTGCTGAAATTATGCGAAATAGAACCACATGTCCAAAAGTCCGTGAAGGGCGATAAAGATAATAACGTGTCAAAAAGACCAAACTGCACAAACGGAATCACGTCATTTGAGGTAATTCTTTATGCTGAGTGAAGGCAATCGGACATCATGACCGGTTGATTCTGCTCCCTATGGCCATCTTACAAATACGTTTAAAGCTCCCAATTAAGATAAGTCGTTCAGGATTGACCAATCGAAAAGGCGTCGTCTTTGTGCTAGACAATGCGAGATCACAAGCATTTTTGAAGACTCAGGAAAGTCCCAAAGAGTACAGACTGGGACGTTTTAAGTTATATGCCGTATAGGGCGTACCTTGACCCATCCGATTACCACTTGTTTCACTCTCTGCAAAACTACTTAATAGAGTACAAGTGACTTTAAAAGATGCTTCCGAAAATCACTTCAGTCACTTTGCTGCACGGAAATCGCAGAAGTTTTATGTTGATTTCGTAACGATTTTACCGGAAATCTGGCGAAGACACTTACATGATTTAATAGAGTTCATTTATCATACAAATGTAAGATAAGTTTTTTGAATATAAACGAAACGACCCCACGAAATTTGTCCTTAATATATTATATTTGTTCGACATAGAAGCTGGTGATGGCTTCTGTTTTTGCATTGGAAATATGAAATAATCCACTACCAAAAACATAATACCTTATATTTTCGAAGAATGTTCCTGAAAAGAGAAACCCTTTCCACGCCCAGCGCTTTTAGAACTTTAGGACTTTCTCGCAATTAAGATCTAATTAAATAGAGAATGACTGAAAAAATTATATTTGAAAAGAAACGATATTGGAAAAGAAAGGAAGGAGACTCATTGTTCTTCGTGCCATAATATATCTCGTTGCATGAATAACTAATACATACAGAACAGGATTTATAACAGCTTCTAATTGTCTGTCATTCAGTTCTTACGGCTTATTATTTTCGAAATGAATGGCAAAATACAATAATGAATACTTTCATGTAGAAATGTTGGATTTAAGTTTGTTTATAAAAATCACTTATTGTTTAGCAAGGGAATGTCAACACAATTTCTATTAATATACATATCTTAAGCCACTTAGAGGGAAGAATAAATTAAATTTTCTGTGATTAGTCGAATGTTTTTATTTGTAAATTTTCTTGAAGTAAGTAAGTAAGTAGCAAGTAAGTAGTTCTTGTCAGTTTACCTTTTCTGCAACAAATAAATTTACTGTCATTTTTAAGACTAAATGGTAGCAGCGAGTCTGTTCCCTTTTCGTCACATTTCACTGGAAACAAAAATCTCCTTTATCTATGGCACAGTCCACCTCTAAAAATATATTAATATTTGCATGTACCCGCTAGAGTATGTCAATATATCAATATAGTTTGTTTCACGTATTATTTACCAGTTAATCCATCTTTTAATTACTAAGTTTTCTCTTATTTTGATAAGGACTGGATTGGTTTCGTCATTCCATTTAAAAAACACATGAAGGGGGTCAGTCCGTTCATTCTATGCTGTTAGAATTCTCAAATTTCTTACATTTTCGTTTTTAGATGACTGATGAGTCAACTACGAAAATAAGGTAAATTCGGTGCATAGGTAAAGTGATCAAAATAAAGTCTAAGAAAGACGGATCGTTGTTGTAAGACGTGTTTTTCAAAAGATTTGGGCAAAATCGATCCTAAAGAATATAAATGTTAACGTTAGCAAATCGTTACAATACTTATTATCAATTACAAAACCTGATAAATAGTTTACGTAGTTTTAATAAATTTCTGAGTTAGAGCAACTAAGCAACTATGCTTAAGTATTGTATTTTATTGCACGCCCCCTTTCTTTACTACATATTTGGATTTAAAATCTTCCTGCCAACTATCTGTGTATCTATATACATAGGAATGGTCTCTCGCTTTTTTTTTTTCTTCTTTTACTACGACGATTCTTTAAGGGGACGCTCCCTATTCATCTAAGACGATAATGGACAGAAAGAAGCGAAGGAAGGGAAAGAGATGAGTAGAAGATTGACCCAGCCTAGCGGATGTGTTCAATTGTGTTATAATGCCGTTGCGTAGCACTTCCTATAGCTTCCAAAGTAAAGTTTGCTACATTTGAGGTTTGAAGTCGCACGAACTTGGTGTTCGTAATAAATAAACAATTTAATTTCATAATTTTCATAATAAAAAATACGAACAAATTTTCGATTATTAGAAAAATGTTGTAGCTTAGTACTTATCTTTATCCCATTTATTTATTTTACTTATATATTTATTAACTTTATTTTTTGGCACTCGCAATTTTCCATATGACGCGTAAGTTACTCTATACAACAATTATTTATATTACATAATAGTTGTATTATTTATATTCCAAAATTAAAAAACAAAAAGGATAAAATATTAAAACTAGCCCTTAATTCTAACTTAGACAATCCGCCTGAGTGGCTGAGTAGGCAAGTAGGTAGGTAATAGTAGGTAGAGTAGGTAGTCTCGAATAGCAGTTCAATGGTCAAATTTGAAATGCGGTAGAGTTTTTATAATAATAATAATAACCATAATAATAATAATAATGTTAATAAAAATGAAAGCCGAAAGCCTTAGATGCTAGTACTTTAAGACATTAGTCTTAGAATTTATTCTCTGGCTAAATTTATAATAATAATAATAATAATAATAACTTAGACAATTGGGTTTTTTTTTTATTTTTCGTAATAGTGCGTTCTACATCGGCATGCTATTCGGCCAAGTATTTTGAATTATGGTGCAATAAGATCCTTAATACAAAGCCTCTAATAATTGGCGTCTATGCTCGCTGCAGTCATCGAACCAATCGTTCGTTTTCTCCACAATCTTAACAAAAAGTAGTTTCCTAATGCTTTATTTACGTCTATTTTCGTAGTATTCTGCAAGTAAATTGCATATTAGTGCCTATATATTTCAAAAAAATCATCGTTCGGGCTTTCCGAGCATGGCGTTTCTACTTTGTAATTTTTTTATTGTCTGAAAGTTTTGGGCAGACGGTCTGTAAAATCCCGCTTGATCATAAAAGTCAAACATTTTTCACAGCACAGGTTTTGTCAAATATCTGAAAAGTACCCCTCTGTTTGTTCTACCGCTTACTTTATTTGCGATGTGCATGCATCACCATCGCAGTCAATATTAAAGTTGCTTTCTTCTACGTAAATATACTCACTGACGTCCTGACTACTTAATTTGTAATCTGCTCCCAACACGTCTGCGTCCACAAGCACTTCTGTAATCGTCACTTGCAGGAACTCTGTTATTTCTTCTCGTCAATCCCCAGCCTAATCTAAGAACATATCAACGATGTCTTTACAGTTCAAACTTTCGCTGTCGAATTGTGAACGAAGCATCCTCATGGAAAATAATGAGGCGGTAAGATACTTTGTTCCCTACGCTGATGTATACATGTTTCTTCGTAAGGAAGATTGCATTTTTCAAAAAATTTTTCTGAACTATCCTGGTTTAACGTTTCAGGCAAAATAAAACACTACAATAAAAATATGCCCCACAAAATTTGTCATGGATGTTATCGCTATTACAAAATGTTGAATTGTTTTCTCCTTGCTTTTGACACTAACAATGAGGCCTTTCAAATACCACGGTGCTTCCTATAATTTTGATTTCGTTTCAGCTATTGTTTGGCGGGAAACCTCCCGAGCAACTTTGTTGTTTGATTTCAAAATATTTAAACTGTTAAAAAGGTTAATCATCTTTTTGACAAATCTATGCGTTGTCGAAGCATTTTTTCTTGCTTTGCTTTGGAACCAATCCAGGTCTGCACCGCTGTCCCTGATTATATTCAAAGTGCGTCTTAAAGTATTTAAAACTTTCGCATTTCAGTTAAATAAAAAACTTAAGTTGTTTCTTTCTTAAAATTATTCTGTCTAACCATGCATCATTATTATGCCCAGTCTATGTACAAGGTAGCCGTATAAAAGAGAACAATATAGATGATGGGTATTTAAAAAGCCACATATGTTTTTTAACTTGTTCTTTTCTTTAACCTAATAACTCGTGATAGCTCTTAGGATTAGCTTAAGATACATTTTACTGCTTATTTGTTTCTCTCCCTTCAGTTCGCTATTTTTTCATTATAGAAACTGCAATTTTTGTTGATAACCAAAGAACAAACGTAGTCAATGTTTGCTACACCTACACAATGGCAATATCAAACGTTTCTGGCATTTTCATTAAAAAATTTCAACATCCTTTAGTACATGTTTCTTGCTTACCATGTTCCCTGCCCCCTGCGTTAGGAATGAACTGGCTGATTGTCTAATTGTCTGTCCGTCTATCTATTCGTCTGCGTGTCAGTCTAGTTCGTAACGTTTTTATTTCATGTTGCTGCTATGTTACACAATAGTATAAAAGCGTACATATGTTTCTTCCTTTCCTAGTATTTCTCTACGATTGCAATTTCATTCATAACATAACATTTTGTCTCTCATCAAGTTTTGTTTAAATTGTAAATTGTATCTTCTTCTGTTCCTGCCACTACCGCTACGTCTTCTTCTCCATTCATTTACTTACCGAACTGTGTACATACAGTAAAATGCACACAACAAAACTCTGCCATTGTTATTGTTGCTATTGCAATATCTTCATTTTAAGTTGTGTTGTTATTGTTGCTATAATTACACCGAAAAAATATATAAATAAACGGAATAACTTTTAAAATTACCGCAGGCATTAATTCTCATCTCCTTCCCTTTGCTCCCGACAAAGTCCGCAGAGTGCACGCACGGTATTGCACATTTATACGAGTAGTACATGTATGTACGTTGCTGTAGGAGTTCCTATCTTGTGTATGTGTTGTCTACATTTGTACTTATGTACATTATCTTGTTGTATTTGCTTTAGTATTCTTTAGCTTAACCAAAGTTTGAAGGCTAAATGTTTTTCGCAAAGAATGTTTCTGAATTTTTTTTCATTTTCTTTCAATTAAGTTGTTGGTGTAAGAAGTTTTTCTAAAACGGAAATAATTTTTATATCAAATATTTTCCAAGACTACTTTTGGTATATTCGAAACGACCTTCTCTAAAGCAAGCCAAAATTCTAAAACAAAATTTAGAGAGCAGCTTGCTGCTAAAGATACTTAGAAGAAACAATCTTAACAGCTGAAGTAAGGACTATTAAATACTATAAAAAAAGTACCGTATGACTTTAGAATTTTTGCCGCTAAGTTGAGTCTACTTCACAAGCAATTAAAACGCATGACTATCTAGTCTGGGGTGTGACCTCGAGCGTTCGATAGCCAAGGGCAAACACTTATCGATTCGACATATACTTTCCCAGGCCGCGGCCACTCCTTATCTCCCTCTCTCTCCCTCTCTCCCAGTCCACTTCTTTGGACCATCATCCTGTTATATGTTCAGAAGATATACACACCGAGTGATTGTTCAGGTATGTACTTATGGAAGAAAGAGATAGGGTTTATACGTGGAGTGATCACAATAGTATATATATTTTTTAAATGTCACACCGTCCATTATTTTTCAGGTTTCCAACATAATTTTCATTGTTTCGCAAACCACCGTGAAAAGATACACAGTTCCACAACAGAATGGAGTTTGTAAAATTTGATATAAAAAAATGAATATTATGTTACGTTTCGCTCATTACATTCGTAAATTTACAGTTAACACAATCAAATTACAAATGTTAACTGGCTTTCTCTATTATGAGCAAGATGATTTCGGGTTGGACCATATTGGGCTTCAACAAGGTGATCTCATATATGAGTCCAATATGTGGAACCAAGGTCCACAAAAAGCATTGCTTCACAATGTAATTGAAAAAATATCATTCATTATAAGACGTTGCCATCTATCTGCCTTCAGATAATTATTTATTTAAGTTGCTCGCAGCAGCTAAGCGTCTGTCTAAACAAACTGTTTTATTTATTTATATTTATAATCTTGCTCCTCTCTTCTCTAAACTCCCTCTTTTCTAATCTTGTGGTGGTATGTAAAATCTATTTATCAAATTACATTCCACTAGCAAAGTTTTTCTCTCTGTTCATCAGGGTCTTTTTTCCACTAGCTTGTAAGCACTAATATCAAAACAACTACCGTTTGTAGAAACATTTTAATAATAAACCCATTAATTCTTGGAAGCTTCCAAAATTTACTCTGAAAAGTCTTTTGGCAGGGGTTACCAAGTTTCTTTGGAAACTTGAGCAAACTTGCTTGACACAAACATTCATTCTATTAAATTTCCCTATGGTTTTGCAGGTTCGAGCGGGTCGCCCTATGTTGGCGCATTGATCACGTGGTCTGATTGAGAAATAAATCCAGTCTCCTTAAACAATGTCAAAGTGGGTTCTCGAACATCAGAAAATTTTGATATGATGGACTACTTTTCAAGCTTAAAGAATGTCTTCCAACTCCAATGTGCCCCAGGGACATGTATTAAGTTCAGCACTTTCCGCAATTCCATATGCAGTTGCAATACATGCACACGACACAGCAATTTTGTGCCCACCTATCGATTCCAATAATGACGATTTCGAGCTAAGTAAGAGCTTTCTCTCTTCACTCATTTCGAATGGCAATAACATCCCTGATAATAGCTATGTAAAACACCTTGGCTTGATTTTGTACTTTTAAACAGAAATGCATTTAGGCTTTCGAACTATAAATCATCTTAAGACTTTAAGACTTTATGAAATCAATAATCAATGGAAAGAAATAGCAAATTATTTTTAAAAACAAGTAAAATAATTATAAGACTTTTACGTGGAACAGTAAGAACAACATATATTTCTGATAATGCTTTATACATATGTCAAATTAATACCGAACTAAACACAAAAAACGAATATTAATAAACAAAATTATTAAGAAGTTAATACTTATGAAGTTATAAAGTAAAAAAACAATACAGCCAAAAAAATAAAAGAAACAACAATAGCAAAAAAAGACAACAACAAATTTCTATATTGTACGAGTGCATTGTAATTTATTTCTTCTTATATACACAAGTCGAAGCATACAACTACATATAAAAGTCTAGTGACCCAAAAAACGGCATCTTACTTCACAATAAAATTGAAATATTTGCTGTCATATGAAGTTGTATAGGAGAAAATGATGTACATCATAATTTTTTGGTGTATATATGTGTTATCAGGCGTACACTAGTTTGTGAATGCAAAGAGCATGTATGATGAGTTTATCAAAGTTGTAGCAAGCATGTACTTTCGTCGAGATGTGGCATAATCTATTTCTGGACTTAATTCATATGTAAGCAAATACATACATATACAATATAAGCGTCTTATTCATAAAATTGCGCACGTGCACGCATAAGCGCCTACAAAAAGATACATTCTGACAAAAAAGTACTGCAATTGGAAAGTAATTAGTTTTTGAGAGGAAAGACGTCGACTGTGTGTTGCCTCTTTACAAACCCAGTTATGTCCAAGTTGGCTACCAGCTCTTTGTTGTAAATAAAAAGCGGAGAATTCGTCCTAAATTTCCGGTTCCAGTGAAAATCAGTGCGCGATATTACGAAATATACGAAACAACAACAACAACAAGGCGCCTTATAAAATAAACATTGCTTTTTCAAAATAGAATATTCTAACGGTGCGCAATGTTGATGAATCACTATGACGGTCATGAAAACGTACATGATGGCCAACATGACATAAAAAGATTGTTTAGGAAGAGTGTGGAGAAAAAGTTGTCCTTACAAATGATTTCTTAACAAAAGTTGCGTTTTACAATCTATGAATCCGCCTGAGTGGCCGAGTAGGCAAGAGTCTCGACTACCAATTCAATGGTCGTGGGTTCAAATCTCAAGTGCGCTAGAGTTTTTAATAATAATAATTACAATAATATGAATAAAAATAAAGCCGAAAGCCTTAGATGCTAGTGCTTTCAGATTTTAGTCTTAGAATTTATTCTCTGGCTAAATTTATATAATAATTGTAATAAATAATAATACAATCTATGATTCGACTGATTTGGTGCCGTGTAGTTGCGATTGCACGTAAAGCGTTATCCAAAAGATTTCCAACCCTCTCATTTTCTACGTTGTACGTGCCGAAACATATGAAATTATTAGAAACATGAGCAATCAGGGTTATTTTGCAATACAGAAACCAATTGACGCTTTGAAACAGAAACATTGCATACCGTATTTAGAAAGGTAAGTAGACCAAAGCATTGCGAACTTAATTGAATGTATAATACACAACAAAAAATTAGCAAAAGGAGAGGGCTTATTAAATTGTATTGCCTTACATGCTCTACACATCAACCACCTAGTCTAATATCTTTAATTGCGGTAAAAAAGATATCATGTCATTCCTCAGAGAAGGTCAATGAAGACTACGCCTCTCTAGTTGAGTGTACAACCAACAAATGTTGTGATGATGCGCGAAAATAATGTTTTCGCCATAAGTCGCGGTGTAGAGTCCGTCAACTATGGGAACCCAATTTTCTTTAAAGACAGGCAGAATCTCTGCCGAAAAATTCGAATGACATTTCAAACGGAACTCAAAGTGATACATGAAATTGATAATTTACAAAGTGGGCTACGATCACGAACTTAAATAAATTCGAAAGGTCGCTATTGGAGCGATGATTCATAAACTACAATAATTATCTTCATTTTTGTCACTTTCCAATACTTTCTTGACAAGTGTTTCCTTTTTTGCTTTTAATTTATGTGCGACACGCATAAATTTAGCAGTAAATAGAAGAAAAAGCAAATGGCGGGAGGAGTGAAAACGAAAGGGCAAAGTAACACAAAGTGAGTGAATAGAAGGATGTACGGAAGTAAATTCACATATTTGTGCGTGTGTGAAATAGGATTTCTTTTTCAAGGAGATACGTAGCACGGCTGAGGAAGACGTAGATTGTATTCATAGGCGCCTATACGCTATATGTACCTATAAATATGCATGTGCATACATGTATTACTAAGATTTATATGCATAAAAAAAAAGAGTTTATTGATTCTTAACACGTTCACATCTTTAACGCCATATGTTAAATTTTAATACATTTTCGGAAGACTATGTTCTTACGTACACACCGATGTGTTTGAGTATATATTTTTTCTTCATTCCATTTTGATATACATTTCTTATGCGAGTACATATGTTTGTATATGTGCCATGCTATGCCTATACAAGGGGATGTTTTTCATTTGAATAAATCTGTTTGTGCGTTATGGTCATCAGCACCTCAGTGATTATTGTAACCAAAATAATCATTGTCGTCACAACATGGATCGACTATTGTAAAGTTACACGAAGATTTTTATTATTCTCGCCACGACTAAAGAGGTTTTGTATGAATGTAGGCCCTCAATCCGATATTCATAAAAGAAAAAAAATAATAAAGCGATGAAAATAATATGTATTGTTATGTAAAGGTGCCCTTTAAGATTTTAATTTTTTGTACAAGTCGTTTTGAGTTTAATTTCTTAGCACTGAATTTTGGTATAGCGTAGGTTTTATTTACCACTCTTAGAAAATCTATTCGTAAATTTAACGGAAATATAACGGAACCCATATTTGCAATGCTTTTTCTGGTATTGTCAAGTCTTTTAATCCGACTGGCTATGTTTTCTGCAAATATTCTGCTTCTATATCCTTTTACAAACACGTTGCCAGCGCCTAACATCATTGCGAAATTTTTTTCTCTTAATTCTTTTGTCCGTGAACCGTTCTGCAAGTTATTGATAATCTTTTCGACAATCGCCAGCTACATGAGACAGATAACACTTTGTTTTTTCATGCAAACTCAAATCATCAAATATGCTATTTTCGTAACAATATTTTCTATTCTGTCCAATAAGTAAGACGATCAGAGTACCGCTCTATGTAGCGAATTACTTTACGCAAACCTTAATTTGTATTTATTTTGTAACTACAAGGATAAAAAATCCATGTCCTTATATAATTACACTTGTTAAAATATTTTATTGAGAGTGCGAGTACTTACTTTTAATTGATACGTAGGTTCAATTAATTATTTGCTATATTATTATATTTGATATATTGTTACATATATTTGATATATTATTATAAGCATATTATATATGTTTATATTTTTTTATTTATCGCTAAACTGACTCCTTTGTGGCCTCGCGATTAAATTTGTTTGTTCTTTTTATTCCACCTCTTGACCTCGTCTGCATTGACTTCGTCTGTTATTGGAAACATCAAAATCAAAAAAGTTTAACTTTTTAATATTTAAGCACAAGGCGCATTCCATAGTAAGCGAGACTTGCACAGTCAAAAAATATGTCAAACAAGTGCCAGTTGTCCGTAGAGATACCCTTGCCAACGTTGTTGCAGGTTTCTTTAATGGTTTCCACTTCACTTTTTCTTTCAATAGCAAATTGATTTTTCATATGGGTAATGACTCGTTGATAAATCAGGCGAGAATGGCGAACTTTTTGTAAGCAATTAATGTCATAGAGGTTTAGAAAGAAATTCACTTATCACAAACTTCGATTATTCAATATGTTGATCGTTTTCATTATCACTTTTAAAGCATTCCTAAAGAATAAATAATCATAATCATTGATCTGTTTCTTCAATTGAAAGATTTCGGTAAATGGTCATCAAGCTTAAGATATTGTCTATTTAATATTCATTGGGACTGACGT
Source organism: Glossina morsitans morsitans (assembly GCA_001077435.1). Taxonomy (NCBI): domain Eukaryota; kingdom Metazoa; phylum Arthropoda; class Insecta; order Diptera; family Glossinidae; genus Glossina; species Glossina morsitans. The sequence goes on from CCAG010012196.1 coordinate 41,550, forward strand.
AATAAACACTTACAAAACAATAACTCCTCTTCTACATTGCATTGTCATACACATTTGATAGAACGTCGACGAAATGTTTTTTTTTTTTTCTAACAAGACAGCCGTGCACGGTTCGCGCCAATAGAGTGTGGGTTGTTATGGCATGTTTGCTTCGAATAGCACCTTGTATGTTAACTAATTGAATTTTGATGATTGCATCTAGAACCAATCCGCAAGCCTATAATTGATAAATGTTTTCTGCCTTTCGTGTCGATTTACTTGCTGTCTTTCAAGTGTAAAAGGAAAAGGGTCAAGTTTTTGTTTATATTTAATTGTGCCCGTCAAAATCCGAACAATGACAGTTGTTGTTGTCTTCTCTAATAAATAACCAAACAATCCAAGTATTAATGAAGTAGTAGACGAATATTTAGCGAATAATTGAAAAAAAAAAAGAAAAAGTAAATTTTAAAAGATTATCTACTCGTAAAGCGGACAAAGATCATACTTATATAAAATGGAAAAAAATTGCATAAAGAAGAAATTTATCAATTAAAAGCGTGCAAGTCGAATAGTTTTTAGCGAATTTTTTAAATTGACTCAGCTAATAATTGTACTATTTCTTAAAACAAGAGATTTACTCTTTTACGTATTCGCGTGTGTTTAGCTCGGCCCCGCAATGATGGGGCCGACAATTCTTCTAGCGAATTATATGCATTGATTTCTTACCTTCCTGTTGCCTAATTTGAAAATTTGCAAACTGAACAAATGGTGTATCAAACGATGATTACGAGTACAACGAAGACTTAATTAAATAGAGAAAACAGGCATTCCTTTTCCTTTTTTTTCAATTTACGTTCGTTTTTTGACCAACAATTTATTTAAATTTGTTGTTTTGGTTCAGCTGTTGGCAAAATGGTTCATTTGAAATTTAATGTGTTTTGAATTCACAGCTATTTTCTCTTATAAATGCAACTCTAAACAACCAATACTAATGTCAAACGTAAGCGTTTTCGCGTAATTTGACAGGTATGAGAGAGAGTATTTAAGATCTGTTGTGCTTACGTGATTCCAACAAGCCGATAACCACCAACTAATCGTGAATACTATCACCCACGCAATCCCAAATCAGCCGAAGAATGAATAAATGAGCTGATTTTCAGACACGTGATCATTCCTCTGATTAAATAACAGGCATCTCAGTTTTCTGAATTAAAAAATTTCCTGACAATTTTCCCAAGTAGCAAGAAAACGTATTTCTTGCATTTCTTTCTTTCTTCTTTCTCTTCCTCTTATGAGTATTTAGTTATGCTTTATAAGACTGAAGCGCTGCTTTCAGTGTTTAGTTTTCTATGCCTAACAAGTTACATTTTGCGTTAGTTTGTTTTGTTTTTTCTATTTCTATCCTTCTATCATATTTTCCCCTTTTTATTGCAGCAGTAGTTAACGGCTTTCCCTTTTGCAGTTGGACAAGTGCGAAAACGGGGCAAGTTTTCCAAAAAGATTATATTGGCAGTTTAATTCTTTTCATTATTTAACTGTTCGTTATTCGTTCAAAATTTCTTTAAAAAATTAAGTCAATAAAAACAGATAACGTTTTCAATTAACGTTAATTATTAAATTATTGCCCAATTTTGTTTTGCCATTCTTGTTGAGCATTATTCAATGCAGCTAATGGTTTAATATTATTATTTATGGTATTCGAAGTGTGCGACAATTAAAAAAAAAAATGGAAAAAATGAGGAAAACAAACAAGTGCTACAACACCAATTAGGATTAGAAAAGGAAAATCATAAAAAATGTTCTCTTTTATAAGTAGAAGATTGCGATAAAAAAAAAAATTGTTTGAAGGCATAATATAACCAAGGGAAGGTACTTTTATGGCAGGTGAAAGGCATAGTACTAGAAGAGACGTAGAATTTCGGAAAACTGTAATTACTCTCACTGCAATAAATAAACGCTTGCAGCAACCTAGCATGGGGAGTGTTATTAAGCCTCGAATCTGAAGAAGATTTGAGGTGCTTTAGCATATTTACTATTCCTTTTAAACCATTGATTGGTAAGTGTGCTAGCTGTGTCTTCAATAAACGGATACATGATAGCATATCGAAGTGCTCGCTGCAGATTTTGGGTTTTGAGCTTTCGACATATCTTGCTTTTAAAAATCTGCCAAGATCTGAACGTACGATGAATCTCATCCTTCTTGATAACATCAATTACCGTCGAAATTTTTGGGGCTAGCTAGCACTTCGTATCAAAATGATTGTTAATCCTTGTAGTTTTAAAGTAGCTGCAAAGGCGTTTTATAATTGATAAATTATGATCACATCTGAGTTTTGGCCTCATGTCTTATATTGTACGATACTTTATACTGCATTATTTACAGCTTTATCTTTACTGTTGTTAATAATCGCGCCGCAAGGGACTTATAGTTTTGTTGGCACGTTAATTATTAATTATTGCAGCAATGAGGGTTATGTACAATAAACTTATCTTTAATAATTATTACTTATCTTTAATCTTTAATAAACTTTAAAATCCCAGTCATTCAAAAAGCAACAAACGACAAGTTTAAGTATCGCTTGAAAAACGGACAGAAAACAATTTTTCAGTTCCTGCTATGATTCCTACCAGAATTTATATGCTTTCACTTACTGGACAGCGTCCAGGTTATTGCACCATAAGATTACATTGTTATATATTGTAAGAGAAACTGTGAAAAAGATGACGTGTTGCTTGCTTCCACACACTAGTAAGCAATACTTTGTAGTATAAACATTTATTTAAAGGTTTTGAATATTAAATAGTAAGCGTTACGTGGGAAATGAAGCTTACACAGAAATAGAAGCATAATATTGTTTTTGTAAAAAGATGTATATACAATAAATATGTTAACAGCATTATGTGCCATGTAAAGAAATAATAGTCGGCTGCAACCGAATTTTGTGTACGTATCCAATAAATTTATATTAAAAGAAATCTAAGAAAAATTATACTAAATTCCGATACTCTGTAAGACTGGTTACTGTATTGCTATTATTAAACGTTGCATCTATTTTGATTTGTGAGCAATGAATAAAAAGGTCAAGTTTTGGATTTGGAAAATAGAGGAGTTTCTACTTTATGTTGCACGTTTTCCTATTGTAGTTTATCGTGGTTTACTGCCTGGATAACCCTATGGTACTCGCGACATCCATCCTTGTTCTGCAGAAAGTTAAAATAGATCAAATTTTCACAACTTTGGCTATCATTTAATACATTATTATTTAGTGGCGTGAAGTTAGCCCACTGTACATAGTTTTAGCGAAGACAAAAACGTGGACTATCTTCACATTTGGTTCGCGCCTCTGCTAAGGTAGTTGTTAATAGAATGCTACAAAATGATTGAAAAACCTAAACAATAATAGAAGCACAAGCACAAATAAAATAAGAAATTATAAAAATATACTATAAAAAATTAAAAAAAAATTTTTTGCTACTATTTGCCATATATGCAAGTATATTATTGGCGAAAAGTTATAACGCACAAAATGTGTATAAAAAATTTTAATCAATTTCGCCATGTGCAGATTTTTGATATGTCTTAAGGAATGCTAAAACCTATCAGAAAAACTTAATTTCATTACACTGGTCCCGGCCCATCACCTCGAAATTCGCCAAAAACCTGCTTTCTCCATAAACATAAGACACTAAAGGCGAAATGTTACAACAATATTGCTAATGAATGTTGCTTTACTCAACGTTATTATATTGTAATTACTTTAGGTATCATATTTTCTTTAAATAAAATAAGTCATAGGATGTAGTCTTAGAATATACGCCGTCATACCCAAAAGTCGTAAACTGAGTTTTTACCGATATAAATAATGAGAAAGAGAAAGCATGTAGTCAAGTGGCTGCTAATCAACAAGCGCACGCGCAATGGCAAACAAACATTTTTGACATAACATATATTCTAGTTGCTTATAGAATGTTTTGAAGAAAATTGTACGCGATTCATATTTAGAAAAATGGCGACAACTCAATATCATTCATATAACCTCTTAAGCAAGTGCAAGTGCGCTACATATGCTCGTAATGTGTAATCTTAAACATACATGTTGAATAAAGACAAACACGTTATGCGATCTTGAACATACATGTTGAATAAAGACAAAAACATTATGTGTATAAAAATCGCACATTTCATTAGCAACACTGTTGCAACATTTCGCCTTTAGTGTCTTATGTTTAGTAAGGGAGCAGGTTTTTGGCGAATTTCGAGGTGATGTACCGGGACCAGGGTTATGAAATTAGGTTTTAGCATTTTTCACGACATATCAAAAGTCTGTAGTCAGGTAATGCCTCTAAAAATGGTTGTAACACGATTTTGACATTGCTTTCTTTCATTTATTCATTTGAAACGTAGTTTTACATGAAATTTAATAACAACAACTTAGCATTTTTAGTTTTGTGTTCATAGTTTATGGCTTAGTATGTTTAATATATGCACGTTTGCTAATATTATTTAATTTTGATACATATTTTACATGTTCGTTGTTTATTTCGCAATAAATTGTAACGTAGCAAAGACATATTTAGTGAAGTTACGAACCATAAAAATTTGGGTCATCTTGGTGGGCTATCTTCATTTCAGTTACTATTTGACGTTCCTGCGAGACTTCCGTGGGTATTCAAAGGTTAGAACTATATAGCTCTGGGCGAAACAGTACGCAGTCGACGCCAATCGTTCATTTGGGTTTTCCATGCCAAGCAGCATTACTCCCACCGCGTTTCCAGCCCGCCTACTACTTCTTAATGTCGTCGGAATGAGTGGGTAAGGGTAGGAGTTTGTATGGCCTCCATAGAAGAGAAACTCTTACGACAAGCAAAAGTTATCTTTTCAATTGAGAAACATTTTCTAGGCAAGCTGGTGACAACAGCTCCTCATTTTTTAGGCTTTTTAACTAATGACTGCTTCGAAGGAACTTTCACTCTGCAAAAAATCGGCAATAGCTGCCACAGGTAACGAAATCCTAAACACCAGCCAAAAAAGAGTTATCATATTCAATGAAACATTTGTAGGCAGTGCATACGTGAAAAACTTACTGCTAGCTGTCAAAGCTAAAGTACATTTCACTTTAACATTATGCGCCTCCGCTAAAACAATCATATTTTAAAGCACCAACGCTAAACGCGTAATTTAAATCCATTCTCTCAGGCCAAACCAAACGTCTATCACGTAGAAAAGCCCATTCAGACGAACATCCTGTTCTTGATGCATGATTGTATTTTTTTGAACAAGAATGAAGATTGCAAGCGTCATAGCTAAAGCATGAACCCATATTTTGCAACAAAATATATTTTTGCAAAAGGAAATACTATCGGAAATATACAGTTTGAAGAAGATAACATATTTTATTTGATATTTTTATCCAAGAATTTATCAAAAATCTTAACAGAGACTTGGAATATCACTAACATAAGCCAACAATGAGACAGCATGAGAATCGGGAGTATTTTATTGGAAGCATAATTATAATTTTGACGATTTCCAAAGAGAGTTGGATAGCAAAAATTAGAAATTCATATTTCAGATGAGGCGTAAAAACATTACCAAAACAAATTTGCCAAGAGTTTTTAATCAACAAAGAAACATACGTTTCAGTTCTTTCCTTAAAATGAGAAATTTTCAAGGAAAAGCAAAATTCATGACAAATATAAGCTTGAAAACCTACTTTGTGAAAATGTATTGTATAAGTGTAAGCCATCACTTCGACCTCTACACCGAAGCAACATTGTTTTTGGCCTTGTGGCTATCTATGCAAGTATACATTTATAAACTTACATTGTTTTGCGTACGTTCGGATTTGCATACTTGTATTTCTACTGATCATTGATACACGAATGGAAGCGTTATCCGGTAAGATAATAAGTCGTCAATTATTACCAGTGTTAAGCGTAAGGAGCAACTTCTGCTGAATGCAGAGTACAATGCTGTTTCACGTATTTTTTTTTTTCGATGTTCGTTTAAATTTCATTAGTTGTTGTTGATAGCGTTCAAGAGTGATAGTTTCGTTTAGTTGGAGCAACTTGCAATACACTAAACCTAGCTGATCCCCTAAGATTGCGCGCCATAGATGATATTAAACTTAAAAGCGGTTTGCCTAGTCCGGGTCATGGCATTGTAACGCATTCATACTTCATCACTCGTCATGATTGATCAGCATTACCGTTCGTATTAAATCGGGAAAAGACACATTTAGCATGTTTATGGCAGAAAAGCCAACCTGTTCAAAATCACCAAAAACGTTCATGAAAATTAAACGTATTGAAAACTTAAGTCGGAGAACGATGTTTTGACAGAAGCCTAGCGGTTATGTACAAAATGATTTTATACCAACAACGTCTTCTATTGCTAATTTTTCTAATTCTGTCAAGTTTACTTGCACCCCTACTATTTGATCTTAATAAAATTACTTTACTTTACTAAAATTCTTTACGGCTCGAGGATTATTAAAAAACGGATATTAAAATTGCACTCTTTTTGCTGTTTTGTAAAAGTTTTTTTCTTGACGTTCCTGAGTTTCGTGCAGGTTAATTCATGGGTTAAAAAATGCAATAAGAAAATCAAAAAACCTTTCTCTAGTCTTCCTTGCTCTAGCTTTAGAATTTTTATTAGGATTTGGAAACAATAGGTTCCAATGTATATTTAATAGGGAAGAACATCGCACAGATGTGATAGCAACTTAAGCGGCGATCATTTCTTAGTTTTACATAAAATGCGAAAAGAATTGTTGAAAGTAAGCAATAAAAACTAAATTTTGTGCAACATTAACAGGTACGTTTGTGTTTTATATAATACCTACGTACATGTGAATAGTTACACAAGTTTCGGTTACCATTTTATTATGCCATCAAACACGTTTAACACATAATTCTTGGTGAAATTGACAATATTCTAAAATGTGTTAACCGAATCCGGAAACTCTGACTCAGTATATACCATACACGCATACAATCACATCCTGAGCGTTGGCTGTGACAGTACACTTTCTGAATATAAGTGAATGAACGAGAAAGTGTGAGAAGCACTGAAATATATGGACGCAAAAAATTACATGAGAAAAAAAAAGGAAAAATACAAAAAAAAAAGAATTATGTGTGTGCGCTGTCCAATGTAGAATCAAAGAGAAATTACGACAATATGACGCGCCCAACACGTACGGCGGAAGTCAATACCTAAGTACACCGTTATAAGTCTGCATGTAATAGACACATGGACGCATATCCATTCGCAAATCCATCTATTAGGAAAAAAAGTTTTTTAAATGCTACCATAAAGTGATATCGAAAAATTTTAAAAATAAAAATCACAAAGCTTATGCTTCTCTATGTGCATATATGCACTTGTCGTCAACTGGCATGACAGCCTAGCCTAGCCTAGACAATATAACACTAAAAAAAAAAAAAATTCCTAATACATTTTAGTTACATATATCCAAATACACTTTCGAAGTAATGATATCACGGCCACTGCATACGAGGATAACTCTGTATGTACTAGCGCTCTTTTTTCTTTTAATTTTACTGAGTCGAAAATTTTGCCCGCATGAACAGAAAAATAAAAACAATTCGAGAACATCTCCCTTTTACGATTTTTGACAAAACCTAATTCAGCAATAGACCACTCGAAGTCTAGCAATAGAGACTTCATTTTATAGATCAAAGACTCTACTCTTTAATTGTTATTTAATAAGAGTTGATGACAAATTGAAAGAACATTTTAAAATCAGTCGTTGTGACAGTAAACATTGAAGCCTTGAACGATTTACATAAGATTTAAACATAAGATTTAAAGACAATGACACGTTATTCCTGTTTTCGAGATGGGACTTCAATTTCGCCGATCTTTTACTAGGCTTTGTGGAATTAGCAAGCCATATGGTTTCGAACATGGTATACATACTAAAATAGAGACGCACAAGTAGTAAAAACGATTTAGTTTATATTTAGAAAGGGTTATTATTATTATTATTATTATGTAAATTTAGCCAGAGAATAAATTCTAAGACTAAAGTCTTAAAGCACTAGCATCTAAGGCTTTCGCCTTATTATTTATTATTATTATTAAAAACTCTACCGCCCTTAAGATTTGAACCGACGACCATTGAATTGCTAGTGGAAACTCTTGCGTACTCGGCCACTCATGTGGATTATTTAGAAATTATTTACCTAACACGTGCTTATTTTGTATCAATCTAAAAATTTTTTATATTTATTACACGCTTAAAAATATTATATATATTATATTTTACAGCAATAAAGGCGATTTATTCCTAGTTTTAAGTGTATGGGTCAAATTGGACATTCAAGCAATTCTTTTCCCTGGTTTTACTGCGTTGGGGAAGTTCACTTCCATGTTCGCTTTTTAAAGTCATATTTCTTCATTCTCTACTTCATTCATCAATCAAAAATTTAATATACTTCTCCATCTATATGTTTTTGTTTATTTTTATATCGATTTCCTCATTTTTCCTGGTAACGTGGCTTCTCATTGTATTTACCACTTGGCTGGCACTTGGCACACGGAATAACGCATCATTGCGTTGAAGACTTTACCATGAGATTCAAGTACTCTTAGACATTGCCGATACTATTAGACATCCAACTATAAGGACTAGGTAGAATGTTTAGAGGTGAAGACAAAAAGCTGACAGAAATCGTAGAAAGAAATTCATATCAAATACTTAAAGGAAAGGAATACTTAACTAAAAATGCTGAATATACATTCAGCGATTCTTAAATATTTAAAATTGGTAGGATTAACCCGAGAAGGGGGAGATTGACGAAAGATGTAGAGCTTTGCTTTCGACATCAAGCGAAGACTTTGAGCACTACCAACCCTCGTACTGTTTGAGTTCTCTTTTGCTGATAAAGTTGTTGACGAAACGAAATTGGAAATTTTTAGTGAATCTCGCTTTTCTTTACTTATAAAAATAACGTTGATTGTCAAAACAGTTAGATACTGAGACATACCCGTTGATACATTTTATTTATTTATATATGCATTGGTAAGTACGAGCAGGGAAACCATTTTCTGCATATGAAACAAATGTATGCCAAGTATATGAGTTCACGTATAAATTTTTATCCTTATTTTCGAAAGATACTCATCGATGGCCTTTGCCTAATATCGAACAGTTACTCACATTTAGAGAATTGTTTAAAGCCGCATCTATCTGTGTTTCATATTTAAAATGGACTGTACTTTTTCATTTATTTATTTAGATGTGAAATTCAGCTGCATTGAAGTAATACCTAAATTTAATGCTAGCAGACTCTTAAGATTAATCTTATACTTATAAAATTGTGTTTTAATCCCAGCCCTCTCGAGCCTATTGTTACTAACATACGACGTTTGCAATCGTATGTCTCTTAGTATCGACACACATTTCTGTAAGACAGAAGCAAACCTTTTGGGATTCACGAGTTGATTGTATTCACGCAGTAAGGCCGTCAACAGAGTACGCCATAGCTTATTGATGATTAAATTTGAAGTTGCTTGTACTTCCATGATAAATTTTAAAGAGTTACAAATCTAAATAAATGGTATTAAATCAATTTCCTAATAATATACATATTGGCCTTTTAATTTAAGACTAAACTCCTTACCAATAAAGCAAGCGTTGTGTGCTTCATTAAACGCTTGTCGAGAGAGTTTAATGGTCCATTTATTACTAAAAGGCTTTATTTGAGTTTGGTTAGCCAACTGAATCAATCTAAAAGCAATTATTGCTCATTAAGGAATATTCTGTAGAGCGTGTATGTTTTAATGACATCTTATGAACAAAACAAATTAATGCCTTTACTTGAGTTCCGGGAAACTATTGAAATATGTATCATATCTATGTTGACCGAGTTTTATGAAAATACCATTTTTAGAAGAATGGCTACGAACATAGAGGCTAATATCATTTAATAAAGCCGGCGAGTCTGTAACCCTATTCATAAATTTAGGAACCACCAACTTAGCACCAACTTTATTTACTTTGGGGGAGATAGACCTATAAGTACGTAAATGTATATACCTAAGTTCTTACGATGAAAGTAAAAATTCTTTGTGAACCGGTTCAATTGAACCAGTGTAACGCCGACGGGCATATTTAAGCGTTGGTGCAACTAAACCCTTACGTAGATTCTTTGTAACATATGAATCACCTCTCTCTGAACCAACGTCTAATATAGTCCAGTGTTTGCCTAGCATTATTCATAGAGAGCTCTCTATGGAAGTCCTTTCTCGACCTGCATTTTCCAATCTGTGTAAATCAATAAATTGCATTCCTTCTTGAGAATGAAACCTTCTTCTATTTTTTAGGTTAAATGCCATTTGTTGTATTCATTTATTTTCATAAGAACCTCAGCTAAATTAAATTAAGAGCCGAATTCAGTTGACACTTAGAAATAAATCTTATATTAATTATTATTAAAAACCAATATAAAGTATATAAGCAGAAATGAGGAAAAAAATAAAATAATAATTAAATAATAATTCATGTATAAATAAATAAGAATGAAAAAAGGCATGTACACAACTAGGACTGTGGCACATCCACAATCAGTACAGAACCTAGTTGCAAGTGGATCCCTAAGCCATTGCAAAAATCTAAAGGCGTGGCAACCGATAATCAGTCAATTTTCGAATCATAATGAGATATAAAGATTGTAACTTTGTTTCAATACGACATAGGAAAATCGCAGTTGTTTTAATAGGCTTTACTACCGATACTAAGATTAAGTGGTCGTCATTTAGGCTTCTGCAAACGACTCTGAACCGATTGAACAGCTCATAGTTATATCCACACTGATTTAGCTTAATGAAGATAAAGTTCGTACACAAGCGATTAGAGACATTAAAGCTTATTTATATATACCAAGGAACGTGGGCGAATTGATAGTACCATTAATTAAGTTAATTAAAAAGGAAACACGAAGGATAAATATACGTTTTTCAAGTGACGGTAAGGATAATGGAAGAGAGAGAATTTTCATAAGAGGGCAGGGAGACAAGCGGGTCCCAACCCAAATTCCTAAGGGCGAACAGCAAGAATTTCTTTTGAACGGATTCAATTGAATTTACATAACATCTATAAGACGAAGCCCACACAACAGAGGCATATTCAGGTATTGGTTTGACTAAACTCATGTGTAGCCTTTTTCTAATGTAAGTGTAGTCAACCGCTTTGAACCACCGTTTAATGAAACCTAGCGCGGACCTAGCTTTACTTAAAGAGGGCAATCTTTGGCCGAATAGAACCCCTGAACCGATGAACGCATCTACGTTTTCCAACTTGTGTGAAGTACTAGAATACTCAGTATTGAATGATTTCTTCCTTGAGAAAGAAAGTTTTTTGCATTGTTTTAGGACTAATTTCATAAAATTTAACGAGCACCGCGTAATTAAATTGCTTAAGTCAATTTGAATCTGATACCATCGTGATGCTAAGGAGAGGGAAGAAAACAGTTTAACATCGTCAGCGTACATTAAGATCTGGCGGGATTTAATCACCGAGGGGAGATCAGTAATGTGTGGAATAACTAGAATGGGCCCTTAGTGGCAGCCTTGAGGGAAATCAGACGTCACGGGAAATTCCTCCGAGGTAAGGAAGTTAAACAGAACCCTGAATGGAATGTTACGTAGATAAGAACTTATCCTTTTCACTAAATACAAAGAGAAGTCAGAGGACTGGAGATCGAAGATCAACAAGTTATGGTTAACTACGTCAAACGCTATACTAAAATCAGTACATATGACATCCGTGCGAGAGCCATTAGAGAAAGTCTTGAAAACAGGGCAAGTAAACTCTAAGAGATTCGTAACAGTGTATCTTTTTTTTCAAAGCCCATGCTGCAATGAAGAAATATAAGAGTTGATAGCAAAAGCAAGATTCTGAGTGACAATTCACTCAAACAATTTACGTAAGACACTTAGCTCGGCGATGCCTCTATAGCTCTCAAAGTCATGCCTATTTCCACATTTGTGAAGAGGAAGAAGGAAACTACACCTCCAACACAAAGAGAAAACACCTGCTTTCAAGGACTGATTAAAAATCTTGAAATAACACCATATAGCTCGTCAGAGCATGATTTGGGTACACATGATGGAATCCCGTCAGGCCCAGGCGTACAACTGTATTTTAGAGACTTCTTACGACGAAATAGTTGTCTGATACGGGTGGTTAGCAATTAAATCGGACTCAGCAATTGAAAAATTTCGTCGGAAGTATTCAGCAAAGAGATTTAATATTTCAATATCGTAACGTAGCCACTGAGAGACACATGCGAGGGATATATGGAGATTTTTCTTTTGGAGTTAACAAACTTAGAAAAATATTTAGGATTAAGAAGCACTGAGGATTTTATCAACGGAAGGTATCTGAAATAGCAACAGAGTAGGCGAAATACTCGTAAGCAAAACCACGCGCCATAAATTTTTTGAAAAG
>CCAG010012197.1:0-15450 GCA_001077435.1 Glossina morsitans morsitans
CAGTAACCATCAACTGCTAGCACTAAGAAAAATTTATATGTTTAAAGGGAATTCAATTTTTTTCTAAGAGTATTCTAAAGTCTAGAATATTTATTTGCCCCGTCGGTGTCTTCCTGGCGGCCATTGATCTATTTTAGATCACCTCTTCGACCACTTCACATATTAACATCACATATTTGTTTTCATTCACCCTACATCTTAAAACTATTAACACATCGTACGTGATTTCTTTTATTAAAGAATGCTAAAAATGCTTTAAAATGTTCTTCAAAGATTTCTACACCACTGATTGGGGTTTTGGATATGCAAAATTTAACGCAGTTTGCTATGACTGAGTTCATTGGTGACCACACGAATTTTTCAGTAATCATTTCAGTTGAAGATTTTAAATCAGGATGTAACAACTTGAAGACGAATTCCGCCAGCTCCTACAACAAAGTTCCTTGATCATGCGTTCGTTGCATAAGCTTCAAAACTTCGCCACTAACGCTCAAATACCAACACTCTTTTCAGTGGTAATGAAAAAGAAAACTATTATAGAATGGAGAAAAGGTGTCGTTCCAGTGAGACATGTTTAATTTAAGGGCACTGCGGCATGCAGCGTAGCTGAAAAAACAACCGGAGAATTCCGAACATTCGAATGAAAAAGTTGAACTACCACAGAATGGAAGTTTTTATTAAAAAAAAGTTTTTCAAATTAATTCAAAACAAATAAGAACATATAGTCGGGGAAGGCCGAGCATTAAATATTCTAGACCACATTGGCTAACACAATTCTTATTGTTATTAAAGAATACAAAAATAATATCTTGTTTATATATATAGAGACATATTTTTTTTAACGCAACCTAACGCAATGCAAGTTTAATCCTTACATAGGGCAGGATCCAAAAATAGGCGTAGATGGTACAAATGATGTAGAGTACGTTTTCTGTACGAAATTACTATAATATTATGGGTCAATGTTCATCACTGTATATTCAAATGTAGACTTCTCTACTCTACAAAAGGCAAATTTTCGTCAAAATCGTTATCAGGGTATGAAACAAAAAATAGGCCGGGAAGGTCCAAATTTGGTACAGTTTGGATGTTTTTAGGGATCCGATTGTGCTACATAACTATGAAAATCAAACTGCGTAACCGTTTATAATTTTGCTAGTACGATTTTTCACATTCTCTGCATATTGCAATGTTTGTTTATTCCATTTATTTATTTATTTATATACAAATGAGACTCAGCTGAACTAAATTAATAGCCAAATTCGATTAACTCTCACAAGTAAATCTTATACTAATTGTTATTAAAAACTAATACAAAGTAAAGAAAAATAAAAGCTCATATATAAATAAGAAAAAAAGCATGCACACAACTTGCATAGAGGCTTAGCAACATTCGATACAGACCCAACTTGCAAGTGGATCCCTAAGTCATTGCAAAGATCCAAAAGCTTGGCAACCGATAACCAGTCAATTTTCAAACCATAATGAGATATAAAAATTTTGTTCCAAAACGACATAGACAAATCGCGCTTGTTAAGCACAGTTGTTTTGATAGGTTTTAAAGAGTCCGATACTAAGATTAAGTGGTAGTCATTTAGGCTTCTGCAAACGACTCTGAACCGATTGAACAGCTCATAGTTATATCCACACTGATTTAGCTTAATGAAGATAAAGTTCGTACACAAGCGATTAGAGACATTAAAGCTTATTTATAAATACCAAGGAATTGATAGTACCATTAATTAAGTTAATTAAAAAGGAAACACGAAGAATAAATATACGTTTTTCAAGTGACGGTAAGGATAATGGAAGAGAGAGAATTTTCATAAGAGGGCAGGGAGACAAGCGGGTCCCAACCCAAATTCCTAAGGGCGAACAGCAAGAATTTCTTTTCAACGGATTCAATTGAATTTACATAACATCTATAAGACGGAGACCACACAACAGAGGCATACTCAGCTGTTGGTTTGACTAAACTCATGTGTAGCCTTTTTCTAATGTAAGTGTAGTCAACCGCTTTGAACCACCGGTTAATGATACCTAGCGCGGACCTAGCTTTACTTAAAGAGGGTAATCTTTGGCCGAATAGAACCCCTGAATCGATGAACGCATCTACGTTTTCCAACTTGTGCGAAGTACTAGAATACTCAGTATTGAATGATTTCTTCCTTGACAAAGAAAGTTTTTTGCATTGTTTTAGATTTAATTTCATAAAATTTAACGAGCACCGCGTAATCAAATTACTTAAGTCAATTTGAAGCTGATACGATCGCGATTCTAAGGAGAAAGAAAAAAACAGTTTAACGTCGTCAGCGTACATTAAGATCTGGCCGGATTTAATCACCGAGGGGAGACCAATAATGTGTGGAATAACTAGAATGGGCCCTAAGTGGCAGCCTTGAGGGAAGTCAGACGTCACGAGAAATTCCTCCGAGCTAATGAAGTTAAACAGAACCCTGAATGAAATGTTACGTAGATAAGAACTTATCCCTTTCACTAAATACAAAGAGAAGTCAGAGGACTGGAGTTTGAAGATCAATAAGTTATGGTTAACTAAGTCAAACGCTATACTAAAATCAGTACATATGACATCCGTGCGAGAGCCACTAGAAAAAGCCTTGAAAACAAGGCAAGTAAACTCTAAGGGATTCGTAACAGTGGATCTTTTTTTTCAAACCCCACGCTGCAATGAAGAAATCTAAGAATTGATAGCAAAAGCAAGATTCTGAGTGACAATTCACTCAAACAATTTAAGTAAGACACTCAGCTCGGCGATGCCTCCATGCCTCTTAAAGTCATGTCTATTTCCACATTTGTGAAGAGGAAGAAGGAAACTACACTTCCAACACAAAGAGAAAACAGGACTGATTAAAAATCTTGAAATAACACCATATAGCTCGTCAGAGCATGATTTGGGTATACATGATGGAATCCCATCAGGCCCAGGCGTCCAACTCTATTTTAGAGACCTCTTACGATGCCGCAGTTATCTGATACGGGTAGTTAACAATTAAATCGGACTCAGCAATTGAAAAATTTCGTTGGAAGTATTCAGCAAAGAGATTTAATGTTTCAATATCGTAACGTAGCCATTGAAAGACACATGCGAGGGATATATGGAGATTTTTCTTTTGGAGTTAACAAACTTAGAAAAATATTTAGGGTTAAGAAGCACTGAGGATTTTATCAACGGAAGGTATCTGAAATAGCAATAGACTAGGCGAAATAGTCGTAAGCAAAACCAATTTTCCAATTTTTGTAATATTTAATTTTCTTATTAAGGAAGGTGGGTGCTTGCTTCGGAGGCGACGTTGCTTGATCGGAACGCATGCAGACATAACTAGATTTAATACATTATAGGATGATGATAGTAGGCTTTCAATATTCCCAGCAAGAAAATCGGGCATAACGTGTGAAAGATAAGATTTAAGCAGTAAAATAATGGTTTTGTTAGAATCATAACGTTTTGTTGAGGAAGTTGGATTTGAATTGACACATAAGATTAGTTCAATGGGCCATCATGTCTGTGATGAGAGGAAATGAAAATTGCTGGATGATACCGATCCTCAGGTAAACTAGAAGATGGACAGCGGTTGACCGCTAACTCTGGGAACTTGGCAAACCAAGAAGTCTGCCGTGACGGTTAGGAGTACAGTTGTATTGAAGTAAATTATGATCAAATAATTCATTGAAAAATACAATAGCTCTGTCAGATGTTGAAGTGGCGACCGGAATTGTTGCAAATTGAAGTCCCCCAATGCTATGACTATGTCAGCAGGGTTAGACTTTTCGGTCACGTTACAAATAAGGGCAACGTGTCTCTTATATGTCTCTTATAAATAGAGATATCTGCATTTGGGGGAATATAGAATTAATTAAGCATTAGGTAATGAAACTTTTTAAATCGACTTGAAGCATTATTCCTAATTAAAGTAGAATGGCGGCAGTTTAGCATTGTATGTGTATATTAAGAGATATGGCTTGAGTTACGGAAGGTACATCATTTGTGCACAGCTAGCAGGTTTAAGAAACACGTGAAACACGAAGGTAGATTTAAAAAGAATTCTTAATAAACTATTCCAGACATTTTTTCTCAGACCCATTGACTATCATTTACTAAAATTTAAGGGGTCTAATCTCTATAACTCGGTTTGCTTACTTAATTTCCCTCTGACGAAAGCCTGATATTCGCCGAAACTTTATTTCAATACCTTCCATGTTTTCACAACAGTGGTTTGTACTGGTGGTGGCGATTTAATTACCATTTCCTTTCTATTCATTTGTATTGCCATTCGTGTGAAAATTGATAATCCATATTTTTATATAACTTTTTTCTTTATACGCCAAGACGTGGATGTTTCTATCTACCAAAAACATTCTGGCTTTATTTGTGCCGTTGCTCAAACTTCAAAACCTACTGACATAGTCATCGTATTGGGGAATTTTAATTCACCCCGAGCCGTTCGATGTTATAGCGATAACTCAGGTGTATACTGTCCATTTCAACATCTAACGGAGCTTTGTCTTTTTCAATTAAATATGTGATGGCAGTCTTCATCAATACTTTTTATTGGTTCTTAATTTTTTCATATATTTGCAACATCGATGTTTTTTAATGGATCTGACCTCTCTGGCAATATTGAAATCTCGAATTTCTCTGCTGAATGCATGTAACGAAACTTTTCTAGCGTCGATCCCCGACTCTGAATTTGCCCATTTCTCAAAATGACGCATTGCAAAGTTTAAGGCCAGTAAGGCCACCATGATCTGAAGATCATGTACATTAAAATCTTGCTCTGATGAACGTTTTGTTGTTATCCTAAAGATTTTTGATCTTTCTCTGAAAACAGATGTTTGCGCTGGAGGAGAAGCTTACTCATTTCACTTCATAGATGTGGCGGTCGACATCTCGAGAACTGTAGACGCAGTTCCAAGTTGAGTGTTTTACTTTAATTGTTTAAACGGATGGTTACTCAACGCTTTGCAAAAGGAAGAAGGAACGTTACTAACCTTTTTACTTGCAATGTTTTCACGGCTAACTCTAGGGGTTCTCGCATCTCGAATACAAAGATTTAGTACAGCTTTCGACCATAAACTAGATCATGAATTAGTTTATCATAGGGTCCAGGTCTCTGGCTTTCTTTCGTTCTTATTGAAATGAGGAAGCTCTTATCTTCATAACTGGTCATTCAAAATTCTTTTCAACTCCATCCCGTCCCTACGAATGTCTCGTAATGTCAAGTGTCCCTCAAGCTAGCTATTTAGAAACCTACACATCGGTAATTTCTCTGTGGTGATTAATACAGACCATATCGTACACCGTTTTTTTTTTCCTACCGACTTGAAATCGCGTCCTAATCTCTTTTAAACTGATTTAGGCAATTTGGTTACATAGTACTCATTAAATGTTGAATTTAAATCTAAAAAAAGCAACAAACTTTACATTCTCAGTAGATTCTTTCATTGATTTAAAGATTTCGTTCGACCAAGGACAACGATTAAATCGGCTATAT
The DNA here is from genome assembly GCA_001077435.1 of Glossina morsitans morsitans. Classification (NCBI taxonomy): domain Eukaryota; kingdom Metazoa; phylum Arthropoda; class Insecta; order Diptera; family Glossinidae; genus Glossina; species Glossina morsitans. The sequence continues at coordinate 5,514 of CCAG010012197.1, forward strand.
ATTACCAAAAGGCTATGTATGAGCTTGGTAAAACCAAGGAAATCAACTGTGCTAAGTTGCAATAATGTCAGTTCAAGGTTTGCATCCATTGCCATATAACGATGCCCATCAACAACATACCACCATTTACCATTTTATCAAGCAAGTAAATGAAGGCTTATATTAGGCGAAGTAGTGCAGTGTAGGGTATTTAATAGAGGGCTTGTCTGGCTTTAATATACCTGCCAGTTTTTATCTAAAAAAATTTTGCATTTAATTAACTAAGAAAATCACCATAAATCTCACAAATATTTGACAGGCAAACAAGCATTATGTGTGATTAACTTAGGAACGAGAAGGATGAGCTTTAGGGAAATCAGGCAAGGAAATCAAATAAGAAAATGAAATTCGCTTCGGCGCGAATCTTGGACACCTAAACTTATGATTTCATAATTTCTCGCGTATCAGAAAAAACATCATAATCATGTGTGTATGGGGTAATATGGGAATCTAGGAAAATTATATCGTACTTTCGATATAACATACATTTTGGTGCCAAACTTAACGTAATATTCACTTCATTTTTCTGGTTATCAAGGATATGCATTCGTAATTTGCGACCAACGCTCGGTTATAATGCTAATTTGAGCAGGTTTCCGAAGAATAAACGAGAAATCTCAGCCCCCTATCTTAAGTTAAACCATTTCCCATAAAAAATAGAGAATTTCAGGAATGAATTGACATACGGATAATTGGATACAGCAATGGTATGATTTAATAAAATATGTATAGACTTCTTAGAAGACATCCGGGCAGTATTTCTGGCTGTTGCAAACAGATTAACAAATTCGATCTACTGGCATCTTCTATTGGAGGAAACAAAACATGTTTGCCATGTAAGCGAAAAGGTTAAGGTTTAGATTACACATAACAAGAACGAAGTCTTTCTCTCTTTCCCCATTTTTGGATAACAACGACTGTCAAATGTCAATGTAAAATTGCATTCTTTTGAAAGATTTATAACCAATTTTTTTGTAGTTGCGGCAGTGGTATGTTTGAAATTAAAAGAAAAAAACGAGAATAAATTTTATATTACTGTATGTACATATATACGAATTGGTTTTATGTTCTTTTAGAGGAATTGCAGAAAATTGCAAGTTGAATATTTTTTAAACTTTTTAATCCCTCAGCTCTTGGAAATCTTCATAAAAAAGGAGAGAAGTTTCATGTTTTTGTGTTCATAAAACATTTGTGTTTTTCCCACGCATATACATCCACCTGAACAATTTTAGAGCATACAATACATAAATAAATATTTAACTCAATAAAAAATGTATTGATTTATTATACCATGGAGAATGTGAAACGACGACGTTCACTTTCCAGAGATAGAAGAGATGACTTGCGATATTTTGGAAAAAAGCGGACTTAAAGGTTTGATTTAAATTGGAGAGGAGAAAAGTCCGGAATTTTTCGGGACATGAATGATCTAAAAACAAACGAAACACGAGAAGATGGAGTAAAGAATGAAAATAGCAAAACGTATTTGATACCTTAACAAGACGAGATTATACATATTTATTAGTTTTCTATGAAAAAAAAAAAAAAAAAAATACAAAAAACATGAAGAAAATTAGTCGATATGTTTTTTTGTATACGATTGCAAAATGTTGACATCTTAGATTTTTATGGCATCCAGCAAAACTAAAATATCTTATTTTTACTTCAAGTGTGTATAACAACTAAAGCTAAGTAATGACTTACTTCATCATTTTAACCTAACCATTAGTGTAAAATTACTTCAGAACATTTGCTACCAACGTGGTCGCCTGCCTCTAGCATGGTAGTCGTTGAAAGTAATTAGTGCTCAGAAGTGCTACCTTACCTGTTAGTTGCGATTTGTCTTCTAATAGAATCGTTATTGATTGACTTTAGAACCATTAGCAAAAAGTTGAGAGAATTTAAGTAAGCCTACGGAAAGCTGATGCAATATTATTAGAGTGTCCTTACCTGCCTATATATAACTTGTCTAATCAGCCAGTAAGGCGGCAAGCTTCTTTTTTTTTTTTTTTTGAACACAACACAATTACCAGTGGATGGAAATTTTCCATGCAACGAACCATTACAAGCATTTTTCTAACATCAGAATATTTACTGCTTGCTAGTGCTTCATTTGTGTTAAGAATTCTCCGGCTGGTTCGAACGACACAATATATAATTAAAGACTTAATTGATGCACACGTAACACGTAACACACACACATGCTTAACAAATTGCAATCGAACGAGATTTGAAATATCATATCTGCAGTTTTCCGAGTGTTCGTTTTTTAAAATTAACCAGGCTCTGCAATAAGAAATGCTTACATATAAATGTATGAGTGTGCAGTAAATGGCAAAAGTTTGATAATTTGATAAATTCAAATTAACGGAAATTATACATTTGTGTAAGGTTTGAATTAAAGAGCAATTAGTAACCATAAGTTTCAGGAAATTACAAGCTCATGTTTAATTAGCGTGAAATATAAAACCACTTACATGGTAAACACACGCACACACACATATATGTACATATATATATATCAACATTACAAATAATGTCATTGGGCTGAGTGTGTTTGCATGAAATCGGTATTTTAAGTGATTATACATATTTAACATTTAACCTTTTTAAGCAAAGTAGTTTAAACACTGAGTGCTTAGTTGAAGGCTTTCTCATTAATTCTAATTACTAAGATGACCACATTCTCAAAAATCTTTCCCTGTATAAATTACACAATAAGTCCGTATACGTTTCTTACTTATTGTTCGTTTCTCGATTATTAATCGAACCTAATATTTACTCGCAAGCACTTTTCAGCTCGCAAACGCTCGCCTCTGCTGAAATTGAAAATAATTTCAAACATACCTAAGTGTTCTAGATTAGTTACCGCTTCTTTTCGATTTTGTTTCTCCGTCTACAACAACTAACTACTATAGCGAAGAAGTCGTTCTTGAAATATAAGCAAACGGCAAACACAATAATAATAAGCTGTAGCACGGACAGAAATAGCTCAGAAAATCTGTTAACTCGATTTTGCTTTCACACACAATAGGGACTATATATAAGTATCGTAGTCGGTTGCACTACAGCACTACTAACAAATGGAAAGTTATTTAAGCGTGACCGTCGTATGAAAATCTATTTTGTGGTTTCATTGCCAAGATTAGCCCCATACTAAGTTTCTAGGATTTGGAAGTTGGACATCTTAAAATTTTGATTCGCCTTATGTCTTCTCGACACCACTTCACTACATTTGTGGAAGATATTTATATAGCAATCATATAATCCAACATGACTTCACAAGATCATAAGTTTAACGCCACTTAATAAAACGTACCTATATGCTTGTAATGTCTTGCCTGTACCTATACAAGACATGCCTCTACACCCAAATGATTTTGTGAACAGTTCAGTTTCCGAGTCATTCGATTTATTACAAAACGCAGTTGATAGGTTATGAACGTAATAGATCTGTTTGTGAATGTATGAAACTATGTGATGCGCATTTGCAATCTTTCCTTACTAATAATTCTTTTTTTTTTATATGGGAAAAGTGTTTACGTTCTTTTTATATTTTTTTTTTTTTTTGGATTTTCTAATTTCACTTAAATGTCAAAAATTTACTTGAGAAAAATTTTAAAACTTGAGACAAAAAAGACCGAACATCTGATTTAGGCACTGTAACATCGGTAGAATCAAGCTTTTTGATAATTTCATCCTTTAGTTCGATTTCCTTCTGTACGTGCTGCATTTTATCCTCCATTAAAGATATCTGTTTTTTAATGTTTTCAACTTCCTCCTGTTTCGTTCCGAGCTCGGTTGTGAGAACTTTTATATTGCACTTGTAATAAAGAAAAAACAAAAGACAAAATTAAAGGCAAAAGGATTGGGAATAAAATCTTTTACGCACCTCTTGCCTCCTTCTTGATTCAACATCGGCCAACAATCTCTGCAAAGATGGTAGAAAAAGATTTTTTAACAATTCGAACCAATCATTATGTCAGTCTTACGTCAACTGTTCCAGCTGTGCTCCGTATATTTTGTACGCTTTTTTCAATATTACCGAAGATTTGTGATGTGGACATAGTTTTCAAAGAAGGACTTTTCGTATCCCAATTATTGTCATAGTAGACGTTCTGAATAAGTTTGATTAAAGAATCTATGTCTTTACGGCACTTCAAATATTCTCTGGTTTCGCTGCGGCAGCAATCAGCACTCCATTGCTGAGCGCGTTTTAGTTGCTTCGCTATTTCAAAATCTAACTTTTCCATGTTACTGATAAGCAATTGATTGACCTTGAGCAACATTTTCACCCAATCCCGATAAGTAATCAACTTTAACTAGAGGTGAGGCAGTTACAAAAAAATCGCTTACGTCTCTCTTGTCATTAAAGCTTACTTGTCACTTACCTTTATATTATCAGGAACTTTTTGGTCCATTTCGCGCAAGCGTTTGAGAAATACTGTATTCACCTGTGCAACAAATTTCGTCGTGTCATCGAATGACAATTCAGAGTAATGACATTTTTCCAATTGTTTTCGATGATGCTTGACACTTCCGCTCATCATTTGACGATTCTTTGAAAATTGTAAATCACCCTTCTGCATTACTTTCGTGGGCGCCTTACGAGTCAGTAATGCAGTTGAGGCTGTAAATACAATATATGTTAATAAGGACCCAGATGAACACAAAAGAATTTCAAACCGTTTTCGGAATCTCTGCGAACGCTATCGTTGCTTGAGACATTGGCGCGTTCCGTAATTAAAATTCGGGTCACCGGTGGACTCAAAATCTGCGGCCCATTAAATGCGCGAGAAGCACACGGACGATGATCGTTCTGTTTACTAGTAAGAGCCCCACATTCGCCCGCTTTATGTTGAACGGTGTTACTGTGCACATGCTCGCCACTTTCGCAGGAGTTTATGTTATCGATTCGCGATTTAGGAGGAAACTTCGCGGCGATCACATTAAGTGTTTGGTGAGTTTGAGAGGAAATCGGCTCCATTGGGATTTCGGTAATTTTTTTTTTTGATAGTTTACAGACAGACAAAATAAAAAAAGAAACACAAATAAAAAATCGCTTCAAAAAACTAGAATTTTGCACTCTTTTAAACCAAATGCTTGAAATACAAAATATTAATGTATTTTTTCATTAAATCAATATATGACTTCAAACAAAAATTTACAAAACTGAACAAAAGATTACTCGATGAAAACAGGACATGTCAAAACTAGCCATAGTACATAGTGTAGTGTGACCGAAGAACTAATACTAAAAGTTTCATTCCACTAGGCTTTATGTTCCCTTTTGCGAGCCAGAAGAAACTTTTAAGAATGAAGATGATTTAAGGATAACAATAAAATTTGGGAAGATATCAAGGAAACTTGATATTCTGCATCGACGGAGACAGGTTAGAAGCTTATCGAAATCCCCAGAAAGTGGTAGTTGAAAATACAACGCCAAATATTGAAAGCGTTATTATTTTTACTTTGCTGTCATTATAATTTAGTTCACTTTTTCATTGTTATCATAATTTTGTTCGGGTTTTTCAATTAGGTTTCAATCTCGACTAAGATGTCTTTGTCCACTTTCGAGTATTGTTTTTGTTGTACGATTTTTAGGTTTCAATAGATTTTACGCTTTACACATCTTGACGCAAAACTAAGTTAATTTAGGTGCAGATGTATACAGTACATAGAAGAAGGGATAAACTCACCATTTCTTATACCAATCCATTTAAAAAGTTTCTCCTCCGCTCCTCAATCTACACCTGTACGTGACATACGGCGGCATACTTTGGTTCAAGGGCGGACATTATTAATAAGAAAATGGACAGGGCCATTTTCATCACCCTGATTTCCCTGAAAGGATTTGTTTCAAAAATATGAGCTTGTTATTAAAACTAGCCCTTTACGTGGCCACAAGCCATAATATGTCAATTTAATGGCGAAAGTAAGTGAAGAATTGCAGATGTTTTGTGTAAAACCTTACATGTACAAAACCTTACCTGTAATGGACTTAACCGATCACAATGTTTATAAAGTGGTCAATAATTTTTTTTGCACTTGTTCTTATAGTGAAGTATTTGTTGTTTATATGTCCACATATATGAACATATGGGTATAAAAGTACGAATAATAGAAATGGTTACACAATACTTCTCATTAGATATATGTTATGGAATTTCGTTTTAAGTATTGTTGTTTTGTTTACATATATTTTGATTTTTCTTTGAATTATTCAACCATAAAGCTCATCGCAATTATGAGATTTTGCCGCAATATTTACACTACAGATCGTTACTTATTAATACGATAGAATGTTTAATGTACGCAGAAGCGCATAAATATATAGAGAAATATGCAGATAATTCTAATTTGTACCCTTATGTACGTTTATTCTTCAGTATATGGTATTCTACGTAATTTCTAGAAAATTGCAACTCAATTTGTTTTTCATACACGCACACATATGTTGGTTTGATTTAGTTTCATCGGTGTAGTGTAGTCATGATGAATAAGGGAATCTCAAAGCATAAGAGAAGAGAAGAAGGGTTACTGAATATTGAATAGATGTTTAATAGGGAAAAGTGAAGTGAAAGATAATATTTGTGGTTTTATAGTTGACATTAGCTGTTCTGTTATGTTCTATCGAAGTAACCACAACTAACTAAATTTTCGGAATAAAACAACATTTTAGGAAGGGAGAGAACTTTAATTGAATTCTAGGAAATTAATGCACCTAGTTTAATTTTCTCAACTAATGTTTCATGTGAAGCAGTGTAGCTAATGAAGTATATTAAAATAATTTGGTTGTGTTTGTACGTATGTGTAAATCTATAGTAGATAAGGTGTGAGTATTGTATTATGGTTAAATATTGTATTAAATAGATTGTACTGCGGTATTTTCTACAAAATGTTTATATATAACGCAAGTATACGTGTGCAAGAACATGCCCGATTAAGAGTATAGAGTAATAGACATGGAATTTGGTTAATAATTATACATATACATTATATATATAAATATACGGAAAATTGAATTTCCAATATTGTATTGATTGCAAATTAATTAACATGAATTTTGTGGAAATTGTTATACTTACTGCACAAAAGTTATTTCCTATTTAAAACAAATATAATAATATAGTGTAATTTAACATCTTAACTATGTATAATAATATGTTCGTTCTAAGCTGAGGGTTGTTTTCATAATGCGATACACTTAAGAAAAATCTGAATAACTTTAATCATTTATTTCAACTACAAAAGGGACATACATAAATTCTTGCTCTGCACTATTGCTATAATTATGCCGTAATTAGTTCTGTTCAGTTCTAGTTTGCTTTTTAATAGCTTCGTTGCTTAATTCCGGTTATGCATTACTTTTGCTTTTAGGGATTAGACTTCTTAACTCTTACATGAAGGGTTTGTATTCCTAGTAAAAATGAACAGTTGGCTCAACTTAGGCGTGTATAAAATTTTTCTGTTAAATTATCATTCATTTAATTTTCTCTCCAATACCGTGGAATCTTGTGTTATTCCTTCTAATCCCGAACTCGGTGACAATGGACATTGCGGACTAGCTTCGCTTCTTAAAAAAAAATAGTATGCACTCTAACGACGTCGTCATCATAAATAATGGCTTCTATGTCATTTCACTCGCTGCTGATAAGCAGCGTCTGCAGAATAACTACTGGCCATACAAAATCTGAATACCTTTCCACGCTTGTACTTCAAGACGTTCCATGCCATGACCGTAGTCCTTAGTGTAATACATAGGGTAGAGACGGTGATAGTTTGTGGAGATGTCCAAAAACGACACAGAATGTAGGTTAAATTTTTTGTTGGTCATAAAACTTTACGTATTAGTCCTTTGAAGTTTCGATTGCGCTGTCAGCACTTCTTCAATCCCCGTCTTTAGTTTAAGTCCCCTTTCTCAATTTAAGAACATCAGAGAGTTCTTGCATTTCTCTTTTGGTCACATTAAGTTTAAAAATAGGCTGAATTACTCCCTAACTTCAAGCGTATTTCCCGAAAATCTAAAAGTCAAAGTCACTTAGTATCAAAAAAAAAACAGGTGGGTGTCAAAGAGTTCAGTCCAAATCGATTATTATAATTTCTCTCCCGATTCGTTTTTAAAACACTTGCTACAAAGAAATATTTTTAGCTTACTTTAATTTTGTTCTCAGTACCGTGATTAGTACAGATAACTCGTTACCATCTACATAGTTTTAGGGTAAACGCAAAAAGGTGTTTAACACTACGTAATGGGGCACACGTGTTGGGAAAATTGTTATTATGATACTAGCTTTAAACACTGGTGCACTTACATACGTATCCAGACTCCGTAACCTTTATACACCAACATAAATGTAACAAGTTTTCCTGAATTGGAAAGAAGCTTTTAACCCTGTTTAGCGTCTTCTCTAATTATCCGTTAATATCAATTATTAAACTAAAATTGCAGATTTTTTCGTTTTTAAAAAATTTTTTTTTATATATATGCAGTTACAAGGCAATAAGCGAAGACACACAGTTAGAGTAGCTTTAAAAAAGGTGCAAGATGAGATTGTAACATATGTGTGATTGAACTGAAAGGTTACCCAAGCAATCACATTGCTTTATGACTGATGGCAGTAACCATCAACTGCTAGCACTAAGAAAAATTTATATGTTTAAAGGGAATTCAATTTTTTTCTAAGAGTATTCTAAAGTCTAGAATATTTATTTGCCCCGTCGGTGTCTTCCTGGCGGCCATTGATCTATTTTAGATCACCTCTTCGACCACTTCACATATTAACATCACATATTTGTTTTCATTCACCCTACATCTTAAAACTATTAACACATCGTACGTGATTTCTTTTATTAAAGAATGCTAAAAATGCTTTAAAATGTTCTTCAAAGATTTCTACACCACTGATTGGGGTTTTGGATATGCAAAATTTAACGCAGTTTGCTATGACTGAGTTCATTGGTGACCACACGAATTTTTCAGTAATCATTTCAGTTGAAGATTTTAAATCAGGATGTAACAACTTACGCATAATATCAAATATTTCTTTGCGAAATTTTCCGTCACGTATGGACGTAATACAAGTGTACAGCAATCGCAAACACTTGTGTGTATGATGAGTATTGAAGTAAACTTGCTAATATTTTATCGGATTCTTGATCTCCTGCCAAGGACTCGTATTCAATACTGCTTGGCATGGAGATAGTTTCAATTCGTGGCAGAAAATAAAATTAGCTATTACATTACTTTTTTCTTTTGAATGACGCACCAACACTCACAATAATAAAAATATTCCGCAATAAGTTCATAACTGACCGCAATTTATTAAGAAACTCAAATTTTGTACTTTTTTGTATTCCAAATATGTCCTAACGGAGATACTCCCCACAAATTAATGAAGACGAATTCCGCCAGCTCCTACAACAAAGTTCCTTGATCATGCGTTCGTTGCATAAGCTTCAAAACTTCGCCACTAACGCTCAAATACTAACACTCTTTTCAGTGGTAATGAAAAAGAAAACTATTATAGAATGGAGAAAAGGTGTCGTTCCAGTGAGACATGTTTAATTTAAGGGCACTGCGGCATGCAGCGTAGCTGAAAAAACAACCGGAGAATTCCGAACATTCGAATGAAAAAGTTGAACTACCACAGAATGGAAGTTTTTATTAAAAAAAAGTTTTTCAAATTAATTCAAAACAAATAAGAACATATAGTCGGGGAAAGCCGAGCATTAAATATTCTAGACCACATTGTCTAAGACAATTCTTATTGTTATTAAAGAATACAAAAATAATATCTTGTTTATATATATAGAGACATATTTTTTTTAACGCAACCTAACGCAATGCAAGTTTAATCCTTACATAGGGCAGGATCCAAAAATAGGCGTAGATGGT
>CCAG010012198.1:0-65760 GCA_001077435.1 Glossina morsitans morsitans
GAAGAGGAAGAAGGAAACTACACCTCCAACACAAAGAGAAAACACCTGCTTTCAAGGACTGATTAAAAATCTTGAAATAACACCATATAGCTCGTCAGAGCATGATTTGGGTACACATGATGGAATCCCGGCAGGCCCAGGCGTACAACTGTATTTTAGAGACTTCTTACGACGAAATAGTTGTCTGATACGGGTGGTTAGCAATTAAATCGGACTCAGCAATTGAAAAATTTCGTCGGAAGTATTCAGCAAAGAGATTTAATGTTTCAATATCGTAACGTAGCCATTGAGAGACACATGCGAGGGATATATGGAGATTTTTCTTTTGGAGTTAACAAACTTAGAAAAATATTTAGGATTAAGAAGCACTGAGGATTTTATCAACGGAAGGTATCTGAAATAGCAACAGAGTAGGCGAAATACTCGTAAGCAAAACCACGCGCCATAAATTTTTTGAAAAGTTTGTTTTTCCAATTTTTGTAATATTCCATTTTCTTATTAGCCATGGTGGGCGCTTGCTTCGGGGACGACGTTGCTTGATCGGAACGGATACAGACATAACTAGATTTAATACATTATAGGACGATGATAGTAGGCTTTCAATATTTGCAGCAAGAAAATCGAGCATAATGTGTGAAAGATAAGATTTAAGAAGTAAAATAATGGTTTTGTTAGAATCATAACGAAGTTGGATTTGGATTGACCATCATGCCTGTAATTATCCTGGCATCTCTACTTTGGACCAGTTGATCATTTTTCGGTGCGCGCTTGTGTATAGTAAATAATTGTTTTTCGTTGTAATATACTTCACGGTTCTCAAACGCATCGCGCAACGCAGTTTTACGCATCACTCTTGGCGAGTGTCTGGATTTTGATGCGGCGTTAGATGATGGTGGCTTTGAAAAAGCGTACGAATGCCTTGCGAATATTTCTAGCGCTAGAGCTCGCTATAAGAATTGTCAGCTGTTTAAAGTTGTCTACCGTGCTGATAGTGCGATAAGTTTGGAAATTCCCCTATAATTCTCAACAAGTTTACGAGAACCACTTTTATAAAGAGATAAAATAAAACTACTCCTTCAAACCAATGGAAAGCAACCTTTCTTCAAACAAACATTAAATATAAATGTAAGGGGAGAACATAGTAAATCAGCGCAATGTTGGAGAATAACTGACGAAACGCCATCGGCACCATGGTAATTACAAGGTTTCAACGTTGACAATGCTAACAATTTTTCTTTGTCAGAGAAGAACATAGACGGAACAATATAAAACGAGCTTATCAAATGGGGATAATTAGCAGACGAAATATTCGAACATCGGTAAACTTTTTCCAAAAAATCTGCAAAAAGGCCAGTCGTTGCAGACGCATCGGATTATTCGACGTTTCCAAAGCTCATACCGGAAATCCTTCCTTCTACTTTTCCTTTCGAATTTACGAATTTAAAGAAGTTCTTAGGATTTATAAGAAGTTTGCGTCTGGTTCAGGGCGTAAGTCGCAGTCAGTTCCACCCACCAAGTCGTAAGATTAACATAATTCGTTTCAGCAAATCTTTTAGCTGATCACTAGAGATCGCCTGACTACAGGGTCCATTGCCAGCTACATAGTTTACGGCCAGCAACAACGAAGGATGATGCCTATCTTCAGGCGAAACAAAGGGGTCAGCCCAAGATGAATATATATCGGTATCCCAGCAAAAAACTAAGTCAAGCAAGCTACACGAACCTAGTTCATGGACACAATCGAAAATTTCACTGTAAATTAACAGATGCGAAAAGGGAATTTAACATCCAAGGCCATCATTAAGAGCCCACGCAATATTGGACAGATTAAAATGGCCAAGCACAACTAACTTATCATTTAGTTTGAGGCAAGAAGTAATATTTTTGATCAAATCCAAGTACCTTAAGTAAACCGCAATATCAGACGCTGGAAGAATCTAAGAGCATGTAATATATGGTATGCAGGTTTATTCTAACGCCCACAAACTCAACAGTTGTAAACATAGAAGGACTAAACGAAGATGCGGATAAGCAACGATTAACCGCAATTAACCCTCTCTCACCTGTTTTGTTCAATCTGTCACACCTACAGATTTCAAACTCCTAGCAAAAAATCTCTTCATCATATCTCTCCGGCTTAAGCCACGTTTCTGTAAATGGTATCACAAGGTAATCAGACTTAATAGAACTTACAAACGCTTTGCTTAGTTTCGTATTAAGATCACGGACATTCTCATACAGTACTTCCAGCACATGCAAGCTATCCATTAGTTTTTTGCCTTATGAACTGACTGCTCCAAAATCACCAAAGCGATATACTTTCCCGGCGTACAAGTTCTTTAATTAAAATGCCTTGTGGCCAAAAGTTTGCCGACATAATACGTTCAAATAGGGCTGCCGGAGCAACAATCTTGAACGAAGCAATATCACTCTGATAATGATCACTAGTCAGAATTTTTTCTCAATGTGTTCTCTCGTTGATTAACCATTACTTTCTTATTAACGCACATATTTTTGTTATTCCTTACGTTCATAGTTTATTTAATCTCTTGCTAATTTAATTGTAGAATAAATACTCACGAAGAATATAATAACGATGGTCACATTTTTTATATTTTTTCGTTTGATCGAACGCGTGATGTCACTGTGCTATAACAACACATTTCAACTCTCTTCTATGCAATTTGCCACCGATCTAACAACTCCGAGCAAAAAAATGTCACCATCAAATATCTCCGGCTTAAGCCAGGCTTCTGTAAATGCTATCACAAGTTAATTAGAATCAGCTGAATTTGGGGTACTCATTGGAGAACTTGGAATACCGATCGAGCTCACACAACAAACACGATATACAACGGTCGGAACCGGAATCAGTTTTTGCTTGGCGCGGGTTAGAAAGACATTCAAACTGTTACTAATCTTTTGGGGTTTGGTAATCCAATTTACAAAGCATTTTCCGATCATAAACAAACTGGTGTTATTTTCTTGGGCTTTTCCAAAGCTTTCGACAGAGTTAATCATAGATTGTTAGTCTATAAATTATTATACTATATAAAAATTTTTCAAACAGTATGATTGCCTGGTTCAGCAGCTATCTCGCTGGTCGCACCCAACGAGTGGTGCTGAATTCTTTCCAATCCAGAGCGATTGTCGTCACTTCTGGTGGTCATCGGGGCAGTAAACTTGGCCCGCTTTTATTTATTTTATATGTGAATGACCTTCTGGAGTGCATTCGACGTGTTTGAATGTTTGCAGAAGATGTCAAACTGTCCCTGTCCTTTGACTCAAAACTTCTTCAGTCTGATCTTGAGCGCCTGTGTTCATAGTGTGCTATGAATGGTATCGGGCTGAATTCAAAAAAATATAAGAAGATGTCTTTCACATGGTGCAATACGATGTCCGCTTATTATCGTTTTGACAATCACATCCTAGAAAATGTTTGCAATTACAAAGACTTAGGAGTTGTTTTTGGTTCAAAACTCAAGTTTGATAATCATATCGACATTTCAGTTAATAAAGCTAGAACTCTTTTAGGGTTTCTAAAAAGAATGTAAAAAATTCTAGAGCCCATACGTTACCAAGTGCTTGTATACACGTTTAGTTAGACCAATTCTTGAATACTCGTCGGTAGTTTGGCTTCCTAGTTGTAGACGGCATGTTGGTCTCTTGGAGGCTATTCAATGGAACTTCTTGGTGTTTGCTTTGCAAGGCTTGGGTCCTATCTCTTCCATCATATAATAATAGATTATTAATTTGCCTATCCTTGAAAAAAGGCGTGAAATGTTGGGTGTAACCTTCGTCTTTAAATTAATAAAAAGGGATGTTTATTCGCCGGCTTCATTACAATTTATTCACTTATTGACTCACATCGTCAGTAGGATCTCAAGACATTTGAGGTCTTGCACATTGTCATACCAGTTATGAGTTGTTTAATCCGTTTCGGGTAATGTGTAAAATGTGCAATGATCACTACCATTTGCTTGATCTGTCCGTTTAGCCCGTTAATAAGATGAAAAGCATTATATTGCATAACTAACTGCCAAACATTTTGGAGTCTTGCACAAATGCAGTTCAACTGAATCAAAAGACCCCTTCGTATTTGTTTTTTCTTATTTGTTACTATTAATAATTTATAAACAAGCACATATTCCTTCGCCGATATATATCCCAGTATCTTAATTTAGAGCTTACATGAATTTTGGTGTATATTGTATGTCGAACTCATGGCAGTTGTATTGAAGTAAATTACGATGAAGTAATTCGTTGAAAAACACAGTAGACTTGTCGCAAATTGAAGTCCACCAGTGCTATGACTATTTCATCAGGTTTACACTTTTCCGCATTTGGAGAATATAGGAGCAACTTATATGTAAGCGTTACATAAAAGTGTTTATTGGAATGGAAATAAATTAACATCAGGCGAAGTAGGAAATTCAATTTAAAACAACGCCACCAATGCAATCCAATCGATCCTTTCCGAAGACCTAGAAAGAATTGTGAAAAAGTAATGAAAAAGTTCCAACGAATGTAAATTAGGCTTTCACCCAGATTTCAGGGACAGGAAAACTCCGTGCTCACTGAATTTAGGAATGTCGAGCGAATTTTTGAGTTTAGGCCCATAACAATTGGGTAAATGGAAGTTGCTGGGCCTGAAAATACATTTAGTTTTTGAGGGTGGAAGAACTATTGAATTATTATTACGGGGTCGATTTTGAAAAATGAATTTCTTTATTAAGGATTAAACTGACCACAATTTAACAAAATTTCAATGGTTTCAATGGGAACACCTTAAAGCATAACATAGCTCTATGTTGGGATGGAGTCAATTTGAAATTGCCAACACGCTTCAAATTGGCGGACGGGACTTTATCAGCAAGATAACTTTTTATGTTATCCTCAGAGGCATCAGGTGCCAATCTTCACAAGAAGATTGGCTTTCTAGAGGGTACTGCCGTTAAGCAGGTGTCATCCACATTAAGAACGGTAAAATTCACAGGTAGAGAATTTTGAGTTGGGGAGAAAGTAGGGGGTGTGACGACATTTGCTTGTGCAGCTTGTACGAATTGTTCAGCGTGGTGACCAGCGGTTACATCCGAAGAGCTAGGAGGAGAGGCGGATTTATCATTTTTGTTAATATTTTTTGGAGAAGTAAACAGACTATTCTCAATGGCATTACTAGGACGAAATAACCTTTCCCCCTTAGCATAGCTAATACTTGGAGTGTTTACTCGCTTTTTCGCAATATTTGTATTACCAGCTGAGTTTACGATAGAGGAAACATTAATGCTCTTTGCAGGCAAGAATTGAACAATCGAAACCTTGACCGGATTCGCTAATGACAGATCTACAAGATTTTTCGTTGACGATGAGGACGAAGAGGAATCGTGGTGAGCAACATGGATCGACATATGAGATTTAGACGAAGACGGACACAAATTACCGTCCGCAACTCTATAACTTGCTATTGTACAGACTGCAGGGGAAAGTAAATGCTCTATGTAGCGACACGCATCGAACATAACTTTCATTGTTTCAAGCTTTGCTCACAATCACGAGATTTCTACTTACTTCAGGAAGCACATATCATGCAATCACTTTCTACAATTGGAACATAAGCAACGTAATCATTATGAAGGTTTTGGGTAGGCATCTGCGGCACGACCAGTCGTACCTGCACACTTCGCATGACAATAACGCTGGCAAAGCCAACATGTAATGAATCGCTCGGAATAGGGGCCGGTTTTCAGAAAGGAACAGACCAAATAGATTTCAAGATTTTGTGAAGAAAGGAAAAACAATAAAATTTGACAGCTGTTTAAAATTATCTCTTAAATTAGCACGAAGGCTTCACACTATTAAAAACCCAGTTAACAGAGAGAAAAATTGTAAACGCCGCAAACGAAGGCAAATGTTTGGAAGCAACAATACGTGAAAAACATCAAAGACGCTTTTTGAGGAGAGCACCAAGTACTGATCGCGAAAACCAAAATGAAATTAATAGAAAAAGCTCAATATATTTCAATGAATGTAAACGCTTTTATAATTTATTAGGATTTAAAACCGCATAAAGCAATAAAATAAAAAAGGAATTACAAAATTTCTATACATAAAGTAAAAAATACGACCACCGCGCGCGCAGAGTTGCTAAGCCGGAGATAATCTCTTAATATTATTCTTGTCTGTTTAAGGGACATTTTAAGCAAAAAAAAAAAAAAAGAAAACGAGTTAGAAATATTTGCAATACTTAGCAGAGAGAACTCCCTTCGCTTGGTATAGATTCCACACATTAACCTTTCTCTATATATTTCCTGAGGTTGTAGAAAATAATGTATAATAATATTCAACACATTTTACTTATTTTGCATTCTCCTTTAAACTTATTCTTGTTCTATCTCAATAAGATAGAGAACATGTTATGTTTGACAACTAACGGTCGTTAATATTTAGTTCAACACTTTATTCTAAATTAACATTAAAAAAATAAGTTAGTATTGAACAAATAGCTAACCGTTAAAGCCGACGAAAAGAGCCAAAAATGTTAAGTAAAGAAAACTTAGAAATTTTTTATATGGTGCCGAAACACGGTCGGAACAGTCGGTAATTGAATAAGCGAGCGTAAAAGTTAAAAAAAAGAAGCGACAATACTAATTAACCGAGCGAAAAAAAGGGCAACGACAATATAAACAGCGAGTGAAAATATTACGAATTTCACAAAAAATAAACGAAATGGATGCGGTATTTCGTGCTACGTATACTAATGAAACACAATTTCGTATTATTTAAAAACATTCGAAGGAGTAGGGTACTGTGAAGTGAGCGATCCACACGGTGTGGAGTCAGAAATTTCTAAATATTTTCAAAGGTTATGCAATGCGCCTTCTAATCTGAGCAAAGCTGATGAGGCTGTGAAGCCACAAATAAAACCAGAAGATTTAGCGAGGCAGTCATTAATTACGATGATAAAGCCATCACTATTATAGCGCAGCTAGAAGATATTCTACGCGTACATCTTAAACAAGCCAACGAAACAACAACAACAACTAGCGGGTGTGGAGATCGAAATGTAACAACAGTACACGAAGAAAATAACTGTAGCGGAGTAAAGTTTAAACCATTTCAATTGAAAATTTTGATGGGTAACTTTGAAGATTGCTTATGCTTTTGGGAATTAAAGCGAGTTGTTCACGGGAATAAACAGTTATAAGTAGCGACAAAACTTAATTTTCTAAGCGAATCACTGATCGGAAGACCAGCAGCTAATATTACAGGATTTACGTCTACGGAGAAGCGTTACAACGCGTTACAACGAATGGTTGTTCGATGAATATGGCAATACGGAGAATATTTTCGAAAAATTTCTACAAAAAAACCAGTAAATTCCAACAACGATACTCGTGATCTACAACACTTATATTATAAACTATTACCACGAATTTGTCCTCATTTCAGATTTCGATTAAGCGGTTAATCTTAACCATTCCATAGGAAGTTAAATAGAGATAATGTAAGCACAATAGAAATAATGTAAGCACAATATTAAACTCAAGCGTTAATACCGCTACCGAACAGTAAAAAGCTAGGCGTCAAGAGAATTTTCTTACTTAACTTCATTAAAAGGGAATTATAAGCAATAGAAATTGCACAACGCGACAAACAATTCTCAAGCAAAAGAGAGGTAACAATAGCAAATTGTACAGCATCTACTCTACATGTAAATAACAGTATAAGTCAATAATGCATAAAAAAAACAATCACTCAACAACGGCTTGTAGAAGCAAACATAGCATTGAACACAAATAAATGTCTATTAAAGAAAAAGAGAAGATGCACCAACAAAAATCATAATTCCAAATTTTGTAAAAGAACAAATATAAAATGTGAAGAATGTGGCGGCAGATATGTAACATCAATGTACGAAGACGCGCAAAAGCAAAAAACGCGTTGGTGAGTTACAATAGAACAGAGAAAACCTCGATTGAAAGCCGTAACGAAGCTCCCAGCGCAGCAGCAACAAGTTTAAATTATCAAAGAATATTTTTAGAAACATAATAAGCAGCATTAACAACAGTGATAAAGTGTTTTCAAGAGTAATAACGGACAACTGTAGTCAGCGAAGGTATATAACAGAAAAATTAAAAAGCGATTAAAATACAAAATGAAATTGCATAGAAAACTTAAATATTGTGGCATTCGGAAATAATGAAAATAAAGCGAGTGAATATGAAATAATAAAAGTAGTTTTACGAAGTCAATATAAAAAGAGAATGATAACAATAGACACAATAGTGGTTGAATCGATCTGTGATGATAATCTTCCCAACGACAACAAACAATTTGTCTAGTCACATAAAAACAGAATTAGCAGACAGTTCAAATGTTACTAAGAATGCAGTAAGCGTATTTTTACGAAACCACAAAAATTGATGATAAATTTATAGCTGTGAAAGCATTTTTTGGTTGTGAAAATAATAATATGCAATAGGTGTTAAACGGCATAGAAAATTGTAATAATCAGGAAAAGTTTGAATTATCAAATCCCTGGAACTTTGAATCAATTGGAATAAACCCGGAAGATAAGCACAACAATGACTTACATGAGAAAACCGTGAATCAAACAAAATTTGTGAACGGTTGTTGTGTTCTGAAATTGGGCGAACATTTAAACAATGACATAAGTATCGCGGATAAGAAACTTTTCGAGAGGGCTGTTTTGCAAATTTCAACACCGAAGGAAGATCGCGACTCGCATCGGTTTTTATGATATGAAGGTACAACTCGACCTAATCAAACGCTTCCTGAAATAGCGGAATTCCTCCTTATTCGAACTGAAATCCTATTAAGTGTGAATATACATGAGAAGAAAAATAACGAAATTGAAAATCTTGTTGCGAATGAATTACAAGAAGGAGAAATTTACTTAAGGTTTTGTGTTCGCTTTTGAAATCGTTATACTCTTTGTTCCTCTTGTCAGAAAAGTAATTCCGAGGAAAACTGATAAGTGGATGACGTATAGTAATGTCAAACAGGCAATGTTCCTTGGAAATTATGCATACTCGACTTTTAAATCCACTGTATCTGTAGATGATTGGCAAGTTTATTGCTGTTATCGTAATAAGGCCAATAAAACTATTCGTAAGGAAAGAAAAAAATATCTTATGAACTTTTTTGTGGGTATGGATTCTTTTACTATGTGGAGCATGTTAAGAAGATCGAGTTACATTAAGAGAAATGACTCTCCGTTTAGATTCGGAGCGAAGGAGATGAATGATCATTTTGCAGGAGTATCGAATTCTGCCTAGCCAGTTCGACTAATCTGGATTTTTATGGATCTTTCTCATTCTCTTGTGTATCATGTCTGGCGCTGAGTGTTGTACTGCACAAAATTATATTTAAATCACTGGGTGATGATGGAATTCGTATTCTCTTCACTAATTTCCGCATATTGCTAAATTGGTAATCTTTTATGTTAATTCTACATTGGTTCAGTTGGTTTTTCCCTTGAATTGGAAGAAAGCCTATATCAGCCTATACCTAAAGTTAAAACTCTCCATTCTATGGATGATTTGAGACTTATTTTAATTCTTCTGGCTATTTCCAAAATTGTAGAACATATTCTCAAGGACTTGGTGCTGTGCTGAGACTTATTTCACCGTCCCAGTACCTATTAATGAACCTAATTTATTATACTTGTAAGAGTAATGTAAATGGTTCTCACATAATTTCGCTGGTAGCTTTGGGTCTATCGAAGGCATTCAAAAATAGTAATAGCTTGCTGGGGGGTTTTGGATTTTCTAAATCGGCGTGTGAGCTGGTGTGCTAATAGTTAACTGGGAGATCTCAATTTATTGTCATCAATAGTGCTTATTCGACTTCCTGTCGGGCATAAGACCGTGTACCCCGTAATTTGTACCGTAAAATGTACCTCGTAATTTTTTTTTTTTAGTTTATATTATTGGATAAATTGATTTACTGAATAATGCAAGAGATATGCACTTTATATACTATCTTTGTGCTTATTGAATTTTTAGTATCTTATGATGAAATTTAGACTATTATTATTTGTGTATACCTAGTGTTAAGAATAAACTTTAACGATCCAGTGCGAATTGTGCTATGTGTTAGATGTAGTTACTTCATAACACAATGCAATAAATTGGCCTTTGAGGGGCTTTGTATTGTTTTCTGAAAACGGCAAACCAAAATATTGCATGGAAATTTATTCCAGAACGAGCAGCATGGTGGGGTGGATTTTGGGAGCGTCTTGTGAGAAGCGTAAAAAATTATCTAAAAGTGGCTGTTGGAAAATTAAAGTTGTTTTTAGACGACATAATAACACTATTAGCGGAACTCGAAAGTATGTGTGCCCGATTAATTGCATATGTTACCAGCGCTCACAATGATTTGGAAGCTTTAACCACATCTTATATTTTTAACTAAATGTAAATGTATCTTATCCTCCATAGAGATGAAAAGCGATCGGTCAGCAACAGCGCAATCGTGGTCTCTACGATAATCCTTGATTAAAAATTAGTTGAAGCGTTGCCGGAACGAATACTCATGTCAGCTAAGGTCCACACATTGTAATAAAAACGGTTCATCTAAAAGCGTTAAAGTTGGAGACGTCGTCCTCCTTCATGAAGACAACAAGCCAAGATTGTGACGGTTAGGAGTGGTCAACACCAAGGCAGAGATGGACTGATAAGAGCTTGTGACGTCCGATTACATAATCAAAAAGTCTTAAAGGGACCTGTAAAACCCCTGTATCTCTTAGAGATATCAGAGACCGGGACGGAGGACGTAGAAAACAATGTGTAAATGTGTTCATGTTCCTTTTCTATCTCAACAAGAGAGAGAATATTCACTTCTTAAAAATGGCATTTTCGCAAAATAGAGCAATTCTTATGAAACGTAATTAAAAAAAAAAGACGAAAATATTAGGAAGCTGTATTATTGTAGGAATTAAGGTAAGAACAAAGGCGAAAAGGAATGGAAAAGAAAAATAAAAAATAGTACTTGAAAGTTTTATAATTAAAATCGGAAAATTTTCACGTATTTTATTGCAATGAACGAATACATTCTTCAACGAACGTTAGTAACTTTATATTGGTGTATATTCACTTTTCTCTTTTCTTTTTTAAATTTTCTTAAAGACTTTTTTTACTGACATATTGGAAACGAAACATTTCCTTTTTTCAATTGATTTTTTCTTCATTTTTCCAAGAACGCTTTGTCTTCGTTGGTTCGTAGGCAGAGGGGATACGCCGACAATAATAGTGGTTTTAATGTTCTTGGAAACAATTTTCATGTATTTAGAGCGAAATCAAATAAAGAGAGCTGCAAAGCATATCGACTCATATTAAGGTTATATTTGCGTATTGTCACTGCCTTGGTGAGAAGTTCAATTATTTTTATACCACTTGTGGTACTTGTGCTAACGCAGAGAAGAACTTAAGATAGGCTCTCTTTTTATCATACCGATCAATTCAGAACCATTTTCTGCTTGTCTGTCCGCCTGATGTCGGTGCATGTATTTTTGTGTTCATCCCGCAGGTTGGAATATTTGAGAGTTTTTTGACAACTCCTCATACAACGGCTTTTTAAAATGATAAAAAACTGCATTTTTCAAATTTTCTCGACAAAAGTCGTTGAGTAATAGTATTTCGACAGCATGAAAAATTTGTTTCGGCTGAGGCAATTTTTTGAATCAGCCCTCATACAAGCAATCCTACGAAATCTGAATTTTTTATTTGGTAAGAAGATCTAATTTTCAATGTAGAATGGTGAAAATTGGTTCATAATAATAAATTGACAAAAAAATCAATATCACTGAATTTAGATTTGGATCCACTTCTCGTAAATTTTCTCATGAATAGTAAGTGCTTCAGAAAAAGGTCTGATTTGTGATATATCATCAACCTTGTTCGTAACAGCAATTTAACAAAAAAATGAACGATAGGTATTTTGGATTACAGAGGTTTATTTTTAAGACTCTAACATACACAGTAGTTAGACCGAAACCGAAATGGTATGAGCACAAATTTTTCCACAATAATGTTAGAAGGTGCAGTATGCAAAAGTTTTGATAAACGTTCAACGCCAACTAAGACTTGAATAAAGTTTGCAGAATTTTGAAAATAGGTATTGGAAGAAAATTAATTTTCTTATAGTACGCCTTTCATAAGACGCTATATTTTTAAGACTCTAACATACACAGTAGTTAGACCGAAACCGAAATGGTATGAGCACAAATTTTTCCACAATAATGTTAGAAGTTGCAGTATGCAAAAGTTTTGATAAACGTTCAACGCCAACTAAGACTTGAATAAAGTTTGCAGAATTTTGGAAATAGGTATTGGAAGAAAATTAGTTTTCTTATAGTACGCCTTTCATAAGACGCTATAATTAAAGAAAACAAAATTAAATTAAACGCTTGCACATAATTAAAAATGTTTTGAAACTTCCGAAAAAACCCGATTTAGAAGAAAAAACTTTTTGAAATTTAGAAGCGACTATTTCGTCTCTCTTCTGCATGCCTAAGGGTTGGCAGCAAATGTGTGTAGATTGTGCGTTCATTTGTTGCTCCTGGATTCGCCCAACTAGTTGCTTGTTCGCCTGTTTAACCTTAAAAGAGGACTTTTATAAGTTTTCCTTGTAGCAGATTAGAAATGAAACTGTCGCTCTTTCATTCAATTCAATTGTCTATTTATGAGGAAAAATTCCCAAAAGCTCTCTTCTTCTGCTTAAACCTCATTTATTCGTAATCTTGACACTTTCTGTGGGAATTGCAGATATTTGAAATCCGCTTGCTGAGGTAAATGGTGCAACTCTATCGGAAACCAACATCTCGTTGTCCTCAGTAATACACACAGTGTAGAAATTAAAAAATTTCTTTTTCACATAAAATAAAAATACATTTGCATTTTTAATCTGATTTTTTCGTTATTTATTTTGAAATTAATCGTAACAAAAATTTTAATTGCTACAACATTATTTACCAGTGTGTCAATCCAAATGATATTTAACTTATCTTCCTGCACGTTCAGCTCGCTGTCCTATAAACCTCTATAGCTTGTAAGACGAATAGAATAAATTTTAGGCGAATCTTGAGTGCTCTTCTCACTTAACCAGCAGTACATATTAGGCGCTATACCGGCGCACAGTCGCAGGAATAATGATATTTAGACCTTACCTCGATAACTAAGATAAAATTACCTGTTTACTGAACAACTCCAGGGAAACTAGAAAAACATTACACAAACTTTGAACTCATCTGGCTTGTGCCTTAATCATAACACAATTTTTTTTGAAGAGGATTCGCTATTTTCCGAGTTCGGTTACTTTATGTGTAAAATTAACTATATTTGAAGTCGATGTTCAGCCTTCTAAACCTAAATTGTGATGACTATAAGAGTATCAAAAATGGATGGACGCGTCGATGTAAGTATACTAGAAAAATTAAACGAGACGCTAGATTTAGCATAAGTTAAGCCTTTGTAGAAAAGTATACGAAAAAACATTATACTGCAACACTTTGATACATCAAAAGTTTCCTCTGAAATACAAGCTCTAAATCATGTACTTGTTGTTCAACATTCCTTCGTTTTTACTTTTTTGTTCCACTGGTCTTGCTCTACCTAAAGATTTCAAACACAAATTTAACGTTTTTTTGCTTGCAATGGTCTGCCAAAAAATTTAAAAAAGGAAGAAAAGGAGAAAAGACCAAATCGCTTATGTACAAACTTCGCACTGTGCGAATTAAATGCAAGAGGAAAGTAAATGACACTTTTTGGCAATCTGTGTCAGTGGTGGAGTGGGGGGGTGGATGGGGACGATATCTGCATATCTACAAGCGCAAAATAATCTCCTGAAAAAATGAGAAAGAAGTCTACTTTTTGCAGTAAAACAAAACCCCTTTTTTGAGGTATATATATATATATGTATATATAATATCCATATATATATTGAATGTTAACGCTTGAATTTGGGTGGCTGTGCAAGTGTATGCGTCTAGTACTTATGTTAGGAAATTATTCTCAATTCTTTCTGCTATCAATGCTGCTAACCTGCAATGCAGGTGCTGTTAGCAAAGCGCAGGCCAGTGCCCTAAAGGTTCTATGAGTTAGAAGGTGGTGGCAGGGGCGGTTGTAAATTGTATCCTTTGCATGGACATAAATTGTTGTCAGCTACCGTTTTGTAGCTAGCCCGCTTGCTTGTTTTTGTGTGCTGCCAACGACTCTCGCTTCATTTTTACAACACTCTTTCGATAAAAAGTGACGACGAGGAAAGCAACGGCAACGAGAACATTTTCGTCGGATTCTAAATGCTTTTGTGTCCACTAGCCAGCGTTAAATGAATGTTTCACTTGAAATTTTTTTAAGTGGGTATGTGTAAGCTTTTTTACCTTTAATATATACGTTTTTTTTTCATTTTTGATTTTTGTCATTGCATACCAACGATACGATTTTTGTTTATTTTTTCTCTTTTTTTTATATATTTTCAGTTTTCGCAAGGGTTTCAGCGTGTATAGTTTGTGGATGTATGCATAATGTTCGTTACCTTTTAGATATCCGTACCAATGGGCAACAACAACAAATATTTCGGTTATACTTTGTGTTAAAAAAGTCGGTTGCAATTCAGTTCCAACTCAGTAATTGAATTTTTAATCTCGTTTATAGTCAAGTGATCTCTGGCATTCCTATAGACAACTGCGCATATTTTATGAGTACTTTTCTCATTGTATGGATGTGCATATCTACACGTGCTTAGAGGGTTTTTATAGAATTTTAACACCCTCAGAAACAAAAAGAGTAGTTGCGTTGGGGCATCCTTGCTTGATATTATTTTCAATAGGTTCCCTTTCCATCATCGGCCTACAGCGCAGACGGCTATAGTTACGCTGAGTGCCGTAGGTATTTATGTAATAATAAAACCATGTGTATGTGTTTGAATTACATTTTTGGTCTAATGACGACATTACTGAGACTATTTAAAGCAAATTGTCTAAATGAAAAGATATGAAAATTTCAAGGTTTTCAATTGTGGAAAAAAAAAATCGACCGTCTTAGTGAATCATTTACATTCCTTCACTTACTACAACAGGATTTTGGGTAATTATTTCTAATTTGCTATAGCATACTTTTAGGTAATTAGTATTGAGTTATGTAAAAACTATAACGAGGATGACACTATTAACAAAATAGAAGCATATTTTAAGGATATATCCTAGAATTCTAATTTTCAAGCTTGAATTACAAAAATGGGAAAAATTCGCGTCACGAATCAAAATTCGCATTCATGGTTTGCCTTAGAAAAAGTGAGAACTCTTTTATGTTT
This sequence comes from Glossina morsitans morsitans, assembly GCA_001077435.1. Taxonomy (NCBI): domain Eukaryota; kingdom Metazoa; phylum Arthropoda; class Insecta; order Diptera; family Glossinidae; genus Glossina; species Glossina morsitans. Next base: position 15,334 of record CCAG010012198.1, read on the forward strand.
GAAATGTTTAAAACGAAAATCAAAAAATAAATTTAATTATAAATATTTTAAACAGTGCAGCATTTTCAACCTTGGAAGTAGAAGAGAGACACAAGAAATTATTATCATTAACTTAATTTCTATGCACGATTTTTGTGTCTATGCAGGTCTAGGCGAGGTGCCTTGAATTGCAGATATACGCTATGTATCGTTACAGGGACAACTAATGTGTTTTCCTATACATTGTTGATATTTGTTGTACACGCTGCTGCTATTCAAATAAATAAAAAACACTTGGAATATTTTAGCTAGAGTGCTTCATATGTAAACCCAACTGCGCATACAGTTAAAAACTACTTTTACAAAATGTAACCGAAACTGCATGGTGATGTCGCTCCTAAATGGTGTAGAAAACAAACTATGCAAAATCGCTTTTGTGCCATCATTAATGTTATTTAATGACTTCTGTAGAAGATTTCATATAAATACAAAAACTATAAATCGGTTTTAAAAGCAAAGCCGTAGCAACAAGAGATTAAGCTAATTTCTCTAAACATCCAAGTATAATAAAAAAATTCTATTAGAGAAAGCCATGATATTAGAATAGATTAGAAAATAGATAAGAACGAAAACGAAAGTTGCATGCATTTCGAAAGGAATCTGCTATAAGTACATATACTTCATAATTAAATCAGACTCAAGCATTTGATCCCAATCAATGTGATTTTGGGAATAGAAGGAATAACCGATAGACGAACCAAAAAATGAAACTTAATCATTGTCTTCTCTAGCATATATGTATTTTTGCGATCTTTGTTCGAACGTTGTGATGGTTCTACAACATAGCTTTAGGTAATTGGCATTAAATTTAATGAAGCTTGTTGTAAGGACGAATATTTTAATGAAGATTTAGCTTGCCTTAGAATATATTTTCAATTTACTATCATTTATAAAGCTGTTATGATATTATTACATCTACTAAGCGCACATTAATAACAAATGTCTTAAGAAAAATTAATTGTTAATTTAAACTATAAAAAAGGAAAATTGCAACTGAAATTCTGCAGCTCTTATTATTCCATTTTTCAATGAAATTTACTTATATTATAAGTTTTGTTAACAATAACTTAATTACGTAGAGTACAAAATATATTATCGTTATTGAATTTTATTAGTTAGGTCATCTCTTTGTTTCCAACCAACGCAATCTCTCGACAAGAACAACAAAACATTGTTCACTTGCTCGAATCATAATGATATTAGCAGCAATTTTACTTAAGTTATTTACCAATTCTTTCTGCATTGATTACAAATGTATAAAAAAACTACTGATTCTTATTCATTTTGTCAATTTTGAAACTTCCTTTGGCTATTCTGTCCCCTTCGCAGATTATATTTGATTTATTAAACCTTGGTAACGAATGAAAACTCAGCTCAAAGATCTCTTAAACTACATACGTTCTTCGTCAGAGTGGATAATAGAATCGATGTACTCATATGGGTGTGGTTGCCCGTGCAATAATCTTACGACCTCAAATCTTTGCGCATAAGATCAAAGTTAAGTGTACACTTTTTCACATTTTGTAATTTATGGGAACCGATATTCAGTTACAAACAAATTTCCCGTTAAAAACGACAGCATCTCCTCTGACGTAAAATCATGAAATGAAAGGAACAGTAACTAAATCATTTAAGTCGGCTTGAATATGGTTTTGAGTTAAAGTGAGAGCATAGTGTGACGTCATCAACAGATTTAATAGTTGATGGAGTAACATTAATGTATAGAATAAACCGAATACACCGAATGCTCCCTACCTGACTTTCATGACAGACTCTTAAAGTGATGTGGTTTTCACCAGATTGAAATTATTTGTAAAGCTGCTTCATGACAGGAGATCTTAGTGTGGTGGGAAACTTGAGCGATATAATTTTCAAAGTAATAATTAAACCTAATTCTATCAAAGGCCATGTTGAAATATTGTAAAACGTAAATAAGATTTACTCGCATATAGAGAAGGCGTTAAACGTATGGCAAACGAATTAAAGGAGGTATGTGAGGGATGACCTGTTCTTTCAAAATGCGTGCTGGCTAGGAGCAACAATCAGCTTGAAGGCGTACCTAATTCGGGACACTAAAATACGCAAGTAATTGAATGGCAGACCAAGTTTTACAGTGCGTCTATCGTTTCCTGCAAGATATTGTTACGAAAATCCCAAATCCAGTTAATGCTAACTAATTGATTTTTCCCAAATAATGAATTCCCTAGTGCACATTCACGGCTCGCCATACAGCTGCCGGCTGACGAAAAAGATTAGCGGAAAAACAGACAAGGGGAAACCCGGGTACACATTCGCGGCGCGTCATAGAGCTGCCGGCCTAGGAAAACGATTAACAGAAAAGCATGCATTTTAAAGCATTTTAATGGATTAAAAATGAAGCCATGAAGTTAGGTAATAGTAACATGGTTGTAAAAATATGTTTATGTGGACTATTTGCGGAAGGCAGATTTAGTCGTACGAGAACATTTGAGTCGAAAAAGAATACTAAAGTTGAGAAGTCGAGAGCATTGGAGTTAAAAGAATTCTGAAGTGCATTTCTCTTGAAAAAAATATCCACGATTTAGTGATACGGACCGTATCGAGATTAGCGAAAAGTTGTAACAATATCTATTGCCGGTTTTATCAAGTGGGAGGGCAAGTTCCAACAAGTAGGTAGTCTACTTATTTCGAGGAGGTAATTGAAAAAGAACGTAATAGATTTTAAGCCTTTGCAACGCTTCATTGTCAGAAATAGTTATTCTCGGGAAATGTTTGATATATATAAGTGTGAAAAGAATGAAAGATAAGGGAGCTGAAGTTAAATTGAAAGAATTTAAGAAAAAGTTTGAAATAACGGGAAAAATGCTGTACCTTCTCCTTAACAAATTAACAAGTTCACAAAATCGCTTTGAAAACCTTAAAGGAGTGGATTTCATCTTAAACAAGTGCCTGCAAAATACAGGTGTGGCTGAATTGGGAGAATTTGATTCTGGTAGCAAGATACCTAACCTAGTCCTGAGCAGAAACGCTTAGTCTGACTTCTTCGTTAATTTCCTCATAGTATTTTGCATTCCTTGCAGTTCTTGGTCAGATCAGGCTGGATATAAACCTATGATGGGTTGGGAGCAAGTTAAAGATGAAGAAGTGGCCAAATTGAGGCATTTTTAAAATGATGATGTAAGAACACCTGTGTGCATAAGAGGTTGATTAATTTAATTAAGGCGAAATCAGTTTTATTAGAGGCAGGTCTTGGTTGCATGAATTATTGAACTGCATGGACGTTTTTAGATCTACCCGATGATCCGCTGGAATCATCGCGTCACCGTCACCGATTAGCGTCACCGTTAAAGCGCCAAAGAAGGTTGTGTAAACTAGCATCATCAAGCATGGATTTCTTCTAGCGCTTCCTATCCTTAGGATGAACTCTTTGATGAACTCTGCCTAAAGTGCGTTATCTAGCAAGGTGGTAAGGCTTTCAACATACGGTGGACTCGTCTCCTAAATTGTTTACAATTTGAAAATCGGTAGATACGAGTAGAGATGTTCTCTATAACAGCAACCTTAGCAAGCTTTGAAAGAAAAACCGACTTTCTCGAGGTCACATCCGGCAAAGATGGCGGGAAGTGGGCCATATTATTACTTGATACCGAATCAATCGGGTTATTTTTGTTCAGCCGAACAGGACTTCGCGAATTGTTCACTACGTGCCGGCAAAGAATTACGGATCTGAAGGAGAGATGAGCTTGGCACCGGAAGCTGGAGTGGCAACGAAAGCGCACTTATTGACAATGGAATAATTGCATTAATTCCTCCTCCTTTACAACCGACGTCGCGGTAAGTTTAGGGATGCTGCTGTTTTTAATCTTGGACTTGTTGAATACGCCATGTTGCTGTTTAAAGCTGTTAATTTTTTCCGCATACCCTGCCAGAGTAAACAAGACACTAATATAAACTTCCCGGGCGGTACATTCCTCTCATGGTCAGTGGTAAGCCTGCAACGAGGCGCTCAATGCATCAATGCCTATGAGAGACAGATTTAGGCACACAATTAGCGTGAAGACAATTCATGGCGGGAAGACAAATTGTGGGCTACTAATAATAAAAAATGGCAATATCCTTATGATAATAATTTTCAAAAGTTACTGATTAATTACATGTTGATTATTATTGCCTTCGTTACAATTGTATTTGCTGCAATAAGTTGTTGGAATTGTTTATTTATTGCTGCTATGATTTGCGTCGAATACTTAGTCGTTGTTATAGTTTGTGTTGATGTGGCTATAATTATTGCTGTCGTTATACTTGTTTGCGGTTGGTAGGGTTTTGACAATTTGTTTCTTAAGGTTGTTATCACTGTTGCTATTGGTTGTTGCTATTGTGTTCAAATTCATTGTTTTTGACGTCGTTGGCATTATTGTTAGGATTTCTTCTGCGCCGATATGTGTGTGCTTCGTTTTATTCCCAGTGAAGAGCTCGTTGTTAAACAACCGATGTGTTTTTAGAGTTATTGTTGTTGTTTAACTTTACGGTAAGTATTCAGGCGCTGGCGCTTCACGTGTGCACTATTGTTATTGCTATTTCGTCAGGTTCGCTTTCAAAGAAGTCAGAGGGTTTTTGTTTCATAACCAAATTATTTAATTTCAAAATAATACTATTTTTGGTTTATCAAGAAGAGATGAGACGTTTATCAAGCTGACCGTCAGTTATGCAATGGATTTACAAAAATTTTAATGGAGAAACGTCATTGAGTTGCGAGCAAATTTGTCAAGACACGTTTTTATGGAGAGAAGCTATAAATCGATTCAAATGTCGGGTGTTGGGTGATTTTTAGTTAAGTTGCTAATGTTAAGAACGCTGTGTGAACCCTTTAAAAAAGTTATTTTGTGGATAAATCTTTTTTATCTTTGTAAAACTCTTGTCCTGGTTGAAAGTATACATAATGACCACAAAGCCCACATTATATCGATGTTCATTCAAATCGAGAGCTTTCGACACACTCTCGTCGTCCTTGAACTTCTGATACTTTTGCTGTATGCGGTTGACGCAAAATTTGTGGGTTTCTGCCCACACATGTGAGTTACAATCAATGTTTGTCCAAATATAGAGAGAGGTCAAATTAGGAACTCTGGTGCAATTGAAGTAAAATTTGTTCGCTGAGATTTGTATAAATTTGTATGAAATAAAATATGGAAATATATTAATAAAAATTAACGTAAAGAAGAAACTTTATCATAATGAAGCGTTCGCGAAGGAATTGAAATGAATTAGTAAAGGTACAAACGAAATAAAATTATTTGTTGGGAGAGATAAAAATAAATCAAGGACTTGTGTTATGCTCAACAACCATAACGATAACAGTAAAAAGTGCAGACAATGGACCGCTTCATGTGTTTATTATCCAAAATTATTTCATATACAACAAAGTTCTTTTATGACAAATAAACAAATTGTCTGCATAAGTTATGCATTCGGACAAACTTCTTGCATTTTGCGAGAAATCGCATTAAATTAACACCGGAAAATTGAAAAATACGAGTTGCCATTGCTTTTTTGATGAAAAATATATTAATATATATTATTAACATATTACTTAACGTCGTAGAACTTCTGCACTACTTAGTAGTTTCACAGATTACGTGGGAGTATTGGTGCGTGCGTTAATCGTATCATATTTTTTGCCGGTAACATTAATTATGGTGCCTACTGAGGATGGCTTAAAGTGTCCTCTTTACGAGCGGACACTTCATATTGGATGTGATGGTCTTTCGGAGGAGCAGTTCGCTTTTTACCCATGTCTAGATGCGTAACGGTGTTGGATGGAGGTGGTATTTTCTTACAAATTAAAAAAGGTTTCGCGCAGATGGAAGTTAAGCTTATTTCAAGTTTGGAAAACACTGATGAATCCAGAGAAAACAATAGGTGATTTGGCGCTGGAACAGCATAATCGTGGTCTTTAGAACATTAGAGAATTTCGAGCCTAGCTTTTGCAACACATCGAGCACGGTCATCTTTCAGCGGCTACGAGTCCTCTGGTGATATTAAAAAATCAAATCTTTTTGCTAAATATTTCCGACGACAGTTATCAATTCTTGATTCCAATTGAATTGTTAACTGTCCATATCTGACAACTAATTCGGTTTCGATTCCTAACTTAGTCATTCCACAAAATTATGTTTTACATGGTTTGAGGTCCCTAAAATATACTTGTGCGCCTGGTCTTGATGGGATTCTATCGTGTATATTCAAATCATGCTCTGGCGAGCTATGTGGTGTTATTTCAAAGATTTTTATTAGCCTTTGATATGAGGTGTTTTCTTTCTGTGTTGGAAGAGTAGTCTTCTTCTCTCGCTTCACAAATGTGGAAGCAGACATCATGTTGAAATCTACAGAGGCATCGCCAAGCTGAGTATCTTATCTAAATTGTTTGAGTGAATTGTCACTCAGAATTTAGCTTTTGGTATCAACTCTTATATTTCTTTATTGCAGCATGGCTTTCGAAAAGGAAGACCCACTGTTACGAATCTCTTAGGGTTTACTTGCCCTTTTTCTAGTGGCTCTCGCCCGAATGTCGTATGTATTGATTTTAGTAAAGTGTTTGACTTAGTTAGTCTAAAGTTGTTTTATCATTCCAACAGACAACTTGTTGAGAACTATAGAGGCAACGCTAAGTTGAGTGTCTTGCCTAAACCATTCGAGAGTATTGTGACTCAGCATCTGGCTTTTGCCACCAAATCGTATATTTCTCCACCCCAATATGGCTTTCGAAAAGGAAGATCTACGGTCACCAATCTGTTAGAGTTTACTTGTCATGTCTTCAAGTCTTTCTCTAGTGGCTCTCGCACTGATGTCATATACACTGATTTTAGCAAAGCGTTTGATTTGGTAAATTATAACTTACTTATCTTTAAACTCCAAGCCCCTGGCTTCCCTTCCCACTTAGTTAAATGGATAAGCTCTTATCAGCATAATAGATCATTCAGGGTTTTGTTTAACTTCACCAGCTCAAATGAATTCCCTGTTATGTCAGCTGTACCTCAAGGTAGCCACTTAGGAGCCATTTTATTTAATCTATACATTAATGACCTGCCTTCGGTGATTATATCCAGCCAGATCTTAATGTATGCTCATGATGTGAAACTGTTTTCTTCCTTTTCCTTAGAATCGCAATTACTTCAGCTTCCAACTGACCTGAATAATTTGGTGGCATGGTGCTTGTCGAATCATATGACGCTAAACCTAAATAAATGTAAGAAGCTTTCTTTCTCAAGAAGGAAGTCATTCATTACCCACTATTTCATAGATTCACACAAGTTGGAGGATGTCGAGTCGTTCACTGACTTAGGTGTTCTCTTTGACCATAAGTTACGCTTTAATTTGCATGTCGAGCTCTCGTTAAGCAAAGCTAGGTCCGCGCTTGGCTTCATAAAAAGGTGGTCCAAAGAGCTTGATGATCCATATATTACTAAAAGGCTGTACACGTGTTTGGTTAGACCTATACTGGAGTATGCTTCTGTCGTGTGGTCTCCTTCATATAGGTGCTACGTAGATTCAATTGAATCTATACAAAAGCAATTCTTGCTGTTTGCCCTGAGGAATTTGGGTTGGGATCCGATTGCTTCTCTTCCCCCCTATGAAAATAGGTTGCTTCTGTTGTCCTTACCGTCTCTTGAGACACGTAGATTTGTTCTTGGAGTCTCCTTCGTTATTTGGCGAAATAAGTTTCAATGTTCCTAACCGCTTTTCTAGGCACTTTACCTTGGTTAGGCTTAGCCAATGTAAATACAATTATGAGCTGTTTAACCCGCTCAGAGTTGTTTGCAAGAATCTAAATGACGTCTATCATTTATTCTCATTATCGGACCCTCCAGAGTCCATTAAAGCCACATTGTTTAACACACGTGATCTGCCTATGCTTTATCCCTAAAACGTCTTATATAACTTTTATATTTCGGTCACTTAATCCTAGCAAGCACCAACTGAGATTCACGTCTCGCAAGAGGTAAATATTATTAAGCGGAAGAGGCGCCTAACTTATGAAAAGGTTAATAAATTAATCATGCTTGACGAAAAAGTTGCAGCGTCATTTGGGCTGTTGATGGATAAGTGTCCCATCTTTTGGCATGGAAGTAAGATGTTGCTGATACTATGCTGACATTCTTAATTGGTATTTATTTTACTCATTAAAAAGCGTTATTTTACAGATAGAGGTCGAGCATGCCACATCAGAGTCTTCTAACAACACGCAAGAAACGAATAACACCATATCAGGAACATTTAACATTACAATTGCGCAGATGCTTCAGGTTCATTAGTTTTTGTTGATATCGTTACATTACAACAAGAGTTGTTAGGAAATCTAAAAAATTGCCTGAAAAGTGGATCTTGGTTTTGGAACGAGTCGTTTCTGCCTCTCAAAAGTTTTAGAATTGCTTTAAGCTACAATCTAATTAAATTGGTTAATAGGTAATAAACATGTAATAATAAAATTTCACATGCTTTTAATAAATTTCACATCTTTTCTTATTTTCCGCAAAATTGCATAATGACATTGCAAAAGTCTATCAATTTCTAAAGATATTCTGTCCAAACTACTGCATCATAGTCTGCTATAATGAGGAGAATGCTCGGCGACGTGCTTAAGGTCGGCACATATAAGTGATTTTTTTTAAGTGTCTAAATTTATCGTCAGAATACTCAAAACGCAATAGTAGTTTGAAATTTTCTTGTGGGCACCATAAGATGATACGACGCCTCTGTGGTGTAGCTCAAAGTAAAGTTGTAATGTTTATAAAAAAATATATATAAGAATATAGTTTGAAAAAATTATCGATAATTTAACCTAATTTAGGTTAGATATTTACACATTTAATTTTATTGTAGTGCTGTTCATTTTATTTATTGTATATTACATCCCGTATCGAAACAGTGCAATGCAATAATAGTCATTTCATTTGTAACCGCCTTCAAAGAACTTTTCAAGGCAAATGTGCTAGCGAACAGAGTTAGATTTTTACAGAGATATCGGATACAAATCTGAAATTGGACGAATAGACACAGACGTGCAGATAAATTAGAAGATGGAAGTAACACTTTTCAAAGCATCCCCATATCAGATGAAAATGCTGTGAAAGCAAATATACAAGGCAGTGTGCAACTGTTCATAGCAACTATCTGAATCTGAATATTAATAAGAATCTCGTAGAGACTAAATATAGCTCGCAAAAGCCCAAAAAATTTTGCTGATATTTACACATTTAAGTGAAGTAGTGAGTGTCGGACGTTCAACTTAACCGTTCATATACATCTATTTAAACTTTAATCAAGAAGTTTTGCTCTTACTCGCTTTTTTCTCATTTTTTCATTTTGAAAGTCAAATACGAATAACTGTTGTTGAAATTTCATATGTCTTAGGCAGAATTAATCTGCAAGTTTTTAATTTAATATTTAAAGAATGTTTTCTCTCTTTTTAACTTTTCTTGTTGCTGTTAATATTTATTTTTTTGGGTGCTTGGGAGCTTTTCTTTTTGAAACTAGCTTTCAACATAGAGCATAAATTATAGAAAATGTGCAGGAAATGCAAATTTTGCACTAATGCTACAAAAATAAAATCATTTTTCATACACATATAACCAGTTAAGCATATATGTAAGGGAAACTAAGAGACTACAAAGATGACGGCGACGTTGCATGTGGTAGATGAGATAATAGTGATGACGACGGCGACGAAGTCTACAACGACGAAGGTTACAACAAAAGTGTTATCATGTATAGTTTTAAGAAAGATAAAACTCACATATATATGTATGTATGTATGTATACACGTATTATACGTTTGTATAATAATGTTTTAATGTACTTTAAACGAAAGTTCAAGACTCCTTCTATTTGCTGAATGGCAAAGAGACAGACAATTTTGCAGCATATTATAGGATATCAGCACAGTTTTTGTGCAAATGAATGAACGTCATTGTATTAGTATGAAACAGATTCGAATGGAAAACTCTATGGTAAAGTTCATCTATGGCAAATACTGCCAAAAATTGTTCATTGTTTTAATATTTAAACAAACTTGTATGCATGAGAATTGTATATGGATAATGCGAGTGTATGTTTGTGTATATATATATATGTTTATTCCTATATCTATGCATACGTGTTTACATACAGCTTTTCATTTCTAGGGAGAGGTTAGGTAAACTCCGTGTTTCTTTTTTGTATTTGCTTTGGTGCCTATATGTAATAAGGGCATTACGTATCAGGATAGTCCATAGCAGTCTGGCGACGTGATATTCATTAAAGTTTACGTTTTCTTCGGTAGAGCATCGGCTGGATTTGCATTAAAAACTTAACTTATATTTATAATGCATTTAATTGTTTATAAGTGTACGTATGTTTGCAAATGTATATTCGTGTTTGTGCGTATGTGTGAGAACATAGATAAATATGTGTATAAAACGCTTTTGGCATGCATTAAGTTCTCCGTTTTTGTAGAAACATTTTATGGATTTTGAAAGTGAGTGACTTTTGGCACTAATTAAAAGTAGCAAATAAATTTCCCTCCTTATCCTTCTCTCTCTCTCTCTATCTCTCTCACTCCCTCTCACTCTCTCTGCATCCTCGTCGCTTTATTTTTTCATTTGTTTTACGTAACAGGCATAGGTTTTTCGAATGCTTCCAAAACGGCTTTATTTCCTTCATAAGTATATGTACATTTTTTTTTTTTTAAACACAAATATTATTCTACGCATCATTTGATTGTGGTACGGTAATGAGAGATTGGGCGGATGTTTAGACTTCAAGCGTTGGTCTTCTTGTCGTTTGCGGTTTCACATGGTATGTGATGATTGAAAATTCTATAGATTAAAAGCTTTTTAATATATATGTTCTTTATAGAACAGGACAGAAATTTCATTACATATATTCTTTTGACTTAAATGAACGTTTGCATGAAAGGTCGCTTTCACCGTGACATATATAATTTAATATAAAACCATTGCATGCAGAAATGAAAGGTAAAAAAATATTAAGAAACAAACGGGACGGATTTTATGTAAAATTCAGGGAACAACCTTCTAAAAGAATATGTAAAGAAATTTAGCTTTCTTTGGCTCATGATAAATATTTTGTTGCTTGTTAATTACCCTATGATCTTTCGCCAAGAGTTACATCTATATTAATTAGTGCTTTAAACGAAATAAAAGTTTTGGGCGTTCACGCGCTAAAGCGTAATTCAATGGCTAACGAAGGGGCATCAGAGCGAAGGGGATCAGAGCTAAAAGCCAAAATGTACTATTTATTACAATATTGGGCAAACCGTACAGCGAGCTGCAAGATCTATTGTACTCGGTCTACTGTTTAAAAATTGCCTATGCTAACTAGAAGTACATTTTGTTAGAATACATTTACAAATAAATAATGTAATCGTTTATTCGAGTATGCCCCCTTATATTAGTTACAATTTTTGGTTTCCTTTTTGTTCATACACTTTTTTAAGTGGGTAACTGATTATGGCATTCAATAGTAATTTTATTATACTACCACCGAAGGATGGGCGTATATGAATTTTGTCAAAATTCTTCCGACAACCAGAAGGAAGCTGCGGAGACCTCTTGAAGTCCATATATTCTTGATCAGTGAATCTGCTGAATTTATATATTTTGTACACAAAAACTTTATACTGAAACCGATAAGTTCAGTTGATGTTTTTTTTTTTTTATAAATTCATTAAGTATTGCGTGAGGAACGGTATTAATCTAATTGCAAACGAAAATAAATTAAGTTGCACTCTGTAAAGCACAGCGAGTTCATTTTCTTCGAGAGAACAATTAACGGCCACGTAAAGTTTTTGTCAATTAGGCCACAACTCTCCTATAATTAGAATTTCATTGGTTCTTTAACCTATTGTAATAACTAATTTAACATATCAATATAATTGCAGCACTTTAGCAATTCACTGCTTCTTCAATATATTCTTTTTTAAATATATTTTATATATTAATTATTGCCGCGATTTTTTTTTTAATAATTCAATATTACTACTTTAAAATGTTAGCAGGGATTAGTTGTTACGTTCGATTGATGACATTTTAAAAATAGCATCTACATCTTCGTTGCTTCGTTGCTTTAGAAAGCAAAGAGAGTTTTATAGATTTCGCGTATGACTCTTTGAGAAATGATAAAAATGAGAAATGATAATAGGTTATAAAAGGTGACAAGACATATATTTATTTGTCCCTTTCATACTTTTTGTTTCTCTAAACATTAGACCAGCGTTTTTACTTTTACCTCCAATTAGCGTTATGATAGGACAAAAGATTTTTTTACTGATGTTGGAGAGAATATATAAGCAACAGCCTTGTATGTACGTACTTTTGCTTTCTTTTTTTATCGAATCCACTAAAAAAATTGTTCTTCTATATGTCGTTTAAGGATAACTAGATTTTCTTGTTTCCATTGATACGGTTGCTGATTTTTACATGCTTTAAATTCGATTCACGCCTTGGTTTGCACTCCGGATTATTAACGTGATGACTTTAGTCAACGAATTCCGCAGACGGACTTTTAATCGGCTAATTTGACGTATATAAAATTTTAATTTTTATATATTCCCGGGTATTGTTGCCCTATGTATTAGATAGACAAATATGGCGTGACGAAATGAGAGATGGTGCGTGTGGCGTGCTATAAATTTAGAACATTTTCTGGAGTTCTAGAAGGGCAAGTCCCGGAATTGGTTAAGGTAGAGTAAAAATATACAAATCCACGGATAAAATTTTGCAACTAAAACAGAAGAAAATGAAAAATATCTATGGGGACTGAAAGCTTTAAAATAACACATGAGCATAGCAGTCCACTCACATGTACAAAAATACATAGAAATAGTATTATTTTTGTTCATTCTTGCTGGTTTTTCTACTTTGCTTCTGCATATAACAATTGTATTTTATGGGTGATAGTGATCACGGCGTTGACGTTATTGATGATGATGAAATGAGATTGTCTGATTTTTGCAGTGCAGCATACACATATAAGAAAACATAAAGAAATTTTATTATCATTTTTATATTTTGTTATTTCTACATAAAAATTTATACTTTATTTATTGTCTTGCTATAAGCTATGTTAAATAAAAAATGATTCTTAATATTTAAATGGAAAACATTTTTGAAATGAAAATTTACTAATTGTAATATACGCTAACTTTATATGTAAAATACTAAGTTTAATAATAAACTTTTCATCAGTGTAGATGAACCTTAAAATTTAAAGCCATTTAGTTTTTCTAGTAATGTTTATTAGAATAGTTAACTTTATTAGAATAGTTAACTTTATTAATAGTTAAGATCTTAATGAAAATAAATAAATCATATACGTATAATTAAAGAAAGTGTACCCTTGTGCATATATATAGTTTATCAATATGTGATTTAGCTAAAGTTGAACAAATTCATTTAAGGTATTTGAACACCAATACCAATATAATATGGCTCTGGCAGAGAACCAGAAAATCCGATGATTTGTTGTGGAAACAAATATTTACTGGAGAAATGCGGATGCACATGAATGTATATGTTTGTTTCGTGTTGATACGGGAGTGTACTTAACATCTCACCACACTACAAATAACTAGAGATTGTTTTCTATTTTACTTTCGTTCCCCTTGGAAAATGTGCACAATCATACCAGCTTCGAGAAGCAGATAACAGACCGACAAATGTGTCCCCCGTTGTTGTCCTCTTTTTTTTTCACTTTCCATATATTTTTCCATTGGTTTTTCTCATATTGCGAAAGCAAAAGCATTTATATACGATAATATTTAGGTGCGGTTTTCTTTTAAATGGATTATGTTACCATGTGGTCAAATCACATCTGCGCTACGCAGCTGTATGCATGTATCATTGATAGCACACACAGACGCTCACACAAGCCATTTGCACAAACACATATTATTGCTCTGAACCAGCGATAGCAAATCGTTTCGAAATTTTCTCCTTAATAGCAAAGTACTCACACATATCTAAATATTGGTGATTACATATAACGCTAACTTCTTTTTCTTTTCCTTTTCTTTAGTTTCAGTTTAACAGTTGTTGTATAAATATGTTTGTGCGAACGTAGATATTTGTTTGCATTTAGTTCAAACATCAACATTGTTACATTGGTATACATATTGTTAGTTTTCTATTTGCGTTGATACTTTAAAGCGCTTCTGGAAAAAGGTCGTGTGAATGAAACAGTAGGAGGAATCATCAAAAACAAACATAACATTCATTCGATATTGAAGCGGTCTCCTGCAGTTAACGGCTGCTGCTATTAAGTGCATATTAATTTACTTTTTTATATATTTTGGTTGTAGTTCAACATTTCGTTCTACTGCGCAAACAGAAGGTATCCCAAAATTCACGCAATATTTGAATTTTGCACCATTTCTTCCGTAAAGTGTTGTCACCGACAAAAAAAGCCATTAGAGTTCGACGTACATTGTCTATTTTCTAAGAAACTCAATTCTAAAGAGAGAGAAGATCAAGCACACATTCATGGCGCGTTACCTACGTCATGCAGCTGGCAACCGGTAAAAAGATTAACTGTAATTGTTCGAAAATTTAGCAGAAACACGTATTAACGGATTAAAAATCTTGCGATGAATTTAGTTAACGATAACTTGTTTGTAAAAGGGTAGCAGAATATATGCAGAAGACAAAGTAGGTCGAAAGGGAGTCGAGAGAGTTGAATTTCAGCATTCGAACGCACAAGATAACAACGAGAATTTAAGCTTTGTTAACATAAGTTCCCGCAAATAATTTGTAAATATATCTCCTAAGAATTGTAAATAAAATATATAGTAACCTGAAAATCAGAATGCAGTGGTCCGAACTTAATTTCAAAAGGAGTTGAACAAATAATGTAAAACCACGAAACACGGTTTACTTTAAAATGTAAACCAATTATACGGGCTCAAGTTCTGCTGCACTTCTTCAAAATTAGTTTTATACTTGTTCCTTAAAACGCATGTCATATATAATGACATCATGATCGAGCAGTAGATGTAAAGAATTCTAAATATAATCGTTACTTGCTCTCGCAAACGAACATAATTTTTCTTGCGTTCAAAAATCTTAAAAAGCCAACTAATGACCACATACATATAAACTTTAGACTACGTGCTTCCGAAAAATGCGTTCGGAAAAAACATTTAAAATGTTGCATTCAAATGTAAGTCCAAAGATATGAAAGTGTGAGATTTTATGCACAATTCCTTGGTTCACATGTTCTTCGGTGGCTGCGTGTGTGACAATTTCATTTATCATATACTTGGACGCTATGTATTTGTCCCACCGCGCTGCTTCTTCATTTATCCATACGTTTGCCCAACGGTTCGATCCGCTCAGCATATTTCTCATTGTCCGTAAGTCCCTATTTGTCCCTATTTGTTTTAAGTTTCTTTGCGTATTCTTCTCTTTAGCTATACATCTCTCTGTGCATCTTCTCGTCTGACTGACGACCTAAATCCCCGTAGATACGTTTCTACATCCCTCTGTATGCTCATTCATTTATATGTTCTTTCATTATCCGGTAATTTTATTTTCTACACGCCCAACGGTTCATAAGTCTATCGTTTATTGATTTAGCATTCAATCCATCAATCTTTCCATACGTGTTAGTGCTCTCAATCTTGTACCCACTCCTTCATTCTTAGACTCATGTAACTGTCCATCCCTTTGTCCGCCTATTTCTCTACACGATGAAACGTTTTCTAATCCACCCGTTCCTCTTTTTATCTCTTCCTCCACGCATAGTTTATTACAAGAGTTTCTCTGCCTTGGCATCGTAATTGTTTTGCAATATGCAAACGGCCTAAGCAGCCACTTCGCCTTGGGTGCTTTTAGTAATTTGTAGCTATGAAGTAACATTTTTTCCGGAACCGCGAAGAAAAAAGATGGAAGAGAGAATGATATAAGCCTTGGACGAAATCTTTGTTTATAAATTTACTGAAAATCGTTTATTAACTTAGCACTCGTTCAGAATGAATGACGCGAACTACATATTATATAATCCGCTTTAACTTTTTTATTAAGTAAGCTGCGAAGAACGCGACATAAAAAATGTTGAGACAAAGTTTACGTTTTTAGAGAAAGCTTTACTGTTTAATGTAAATTTACTTGAAGGTAAAACAGCATCGCTAAGCCGTAGTTTCTAAGATTTGGGAGGCATATTTCTTTGCGTCACATATATATGGTTGGTCTGATTATGATGCATTTAAGTAAAGGGAATTAAGAAACCAATCTCATGCAAGGTTTTTCATTTTCTCTGTAATTAAAGCAGTGCTTCTTCTAACTGAAGTGACATTTGATTATTTTAACCAACAATTTCATTTAATGTATTTCACAGTATATTTCTTATGTCTTACATACCTGCTGCCTAGCTACATATCTCTTCATACTCAGTTTGAATTTTTGAAGTTTTTTAGTTGATTTTCTCATTTATTTATTTTTTTTAGCATACAAATATAGAAAGACAGATATGGAAACAGACAGCGATTCAATTTCGGTTTTGTGCAACATACGTACACACCAACACAAACGTGTGCACATACCTGTCGTTTAACATTTTGTCAAACGTCAAAACTGTTCTCAGTCAGTCACAGTCACAGTCACAGTTAGCTATAGATGTAAGTTTCAACTTTTAGTTACCGACAACAATACAATATGTCTGTAATATACAATTATACCTTAACATTATGTGAACGCTATTCGACTGATTATACCCTACCCCTCACATATAGAAACACCCACCATAGTGAAGTTAAGCAAATTCTGTAGCAAATGCGAAACGGAAACAATGAAGAAATCAGAAAATGTTTCATAAAAACGGAAATGAAAACAAATGAAAAATGATTTTTACAGTGAGCTAGGTAGCTACGATTTATATATATATATATATATATATGTGAATGTTCGTATCTTTTTGTTTATACAAGTGTTGATATTTTCTTTGTACAATTTGTATGCAATCTATGTTTGTGTATGTGTTGCGTTCGCCTTTTAGTGCGACTTTTAATGAATTGCAAGGCAATTTATTTTTGTTGTGTATATGTATGTATATATACAAGTTTAAATTTTTTTTATTACTCTTGTCGGTTGTGTATGTTGCACCTTAGTCAACTGTTGTCATTGCTGTTGTTGTTACATTGCTATAGCTGTATAGCGGTTGTTATTATCGTTGCTCTTTATATACAACGATGATAAATAGCTACCGGATACATATAGGAAAATATAAAGCGCATATTAAGTAATGCTCTGCAATCATAAGACAATAATAACGGTATTTCCTACTCGCCAAACCATTATTGAAGGTATAAATTAAACAAAATAAAGGTATTTTCTTTATTATTACAATGCAGATTGCTTCAGGTGCTCAGTAATAGAAAATTTCTAAAACGCTTGAATTTTATTTTTGAAAAGAGTAAACATTTTTATACATATACATATCCAATATTTTTATATTAAGAATTGAAACGTACAAACATATGCGTCACAGATCTTATAAAGCAGAGATACTCTTAATCAGTGTGCCATGAAAAATCGTTTGACACGAGCGTGTCCATCTGTCCGAGCAATAAGAGTACCGTTGCAATTTTAACAATTAGTTTAGAAAAAACTAATTTGTTTTTAAATTATTTCTAAATACATTCTCACCAAGTTAAGTTTGAGACTCAGCAAAATCTACCCATTGGTTTAATATCAGCTACCATAGGGTTCCAAATTGATAAGGTGGCTTCTAGTTCGTACAAATATCTACACATTGCCGCCGTCTTCGTATTTCTTCGACTAGCGTTTGATAACTGATCTAGCTTTATTCACAGAATGTTCAACGTGCAAATCGGATCGAAGTTTATGATCAAACAAGATACCTAGGTCCAGAAATGAGTCCACTTTCTTCAACTTAAGTGAATCTATAAAATATTCTATTGCGAACAATTTCCTCCTCGAAAATAACATTTCGTTTGATTGAACCTCGTCAAATTGAAGGAACATTACGTTGCCAAATTATTTAAATCATTTTGGAAGAGACATGATTGATTTTTTCAATTAACAGGCAAGAAAAGTTTGACGTCATATGCATACATTAGGACACGGGCAGGTTCATTAGTTGAGTGGAGACTGTTACTATGAAGGGTAAGCAGAAGCAGTTGGGCGGGGGAGTGCCCAGAATCTCATCAGATTGAGAAGAATTGAAAAAGCACACTAAACGATCTTCCATCAAGAAAGTAGGGCAACAAATTAGCTTAATAAGGAGGGTGGTCGACCTACTCTTTAAAAATGCAATAGCAGAGTTGTAGCCAAGTTAATACTAGACGTAATAATGCGTTCAAATAATTTAGGTAGAACACTAAGTTTGGCCATTCAACTATAGTTTTCAAAGTGACGCCTACTGCCACTTTTATAAAATGGGAGAATGCAGCTAGCTTTTCAACAAGCCAGAAACCTACCCATTTCAAGGGAAAGATTGAAAATAAACGCAATAATCCCATGCAGTTCAACAACAAAGTTTTTCAAAATGCAGGAGCAAAGCCCTTCTGTGTCCAGCCTACAGCTCTACTTTGACGATTTTAGTCCTTGTAAAATACTTCATCATCAGAGATAATTATTCTTGGGATGGGATGTGCACTCATTTACCTGATGTGGATATGGACAAGAGCTATTTAAGTTCCTAGAGTTGAAGTGACATTGAAAGAAATTACCAAATAAGGTTGAAATCATAGGAGCTTCAGACTTTTCAAAACCATCTAAAGTCATAAACGAAGGAAATGCAGTGACTTTCCTCTTAGAGTTGAGGAATTTATAAAAACGCTTTACTCGTGATAAGGACGTCATTCCTAATGTTATTTGATCTGTCCTTCGATTAAGCTGGAAAAAGCTGCGAGCTGTGCGCTTCAGCTTTCAACCAACCTTCCGAAAATACTGGTATTGAAAAAGTCACGGCTTAGTCCACTAAGATAAACTTGCCTCCGCTTGAAGTTGAAACCTCTAACATTTTGGTACATGACAGAGAACTGAAACATTAGTTTTTAGAAAGTGTAGTAACCCGACATCACTATTGCGTTTACGGAGCCCCGCATTGCCGGTTCGCTTCCCTGATTAGCCCTGGGAGTCCCGATATTAAGGCACCATCAGGCCAGAACGCCTTATCAAGAACGAAGATAAGGTATTCCATGGGTAGAAGGATTTTAAAACACGCGATACTCCTCTGCTGATCCGACTTCAGTCTAAAAATCGATATCCTATTAGCGTTAAGATCAGGAATGATATGTATATCCTATATCTCCAACATCTGTAATGGGATCAAGCCTTGATTGAAAAACAGGTTTTCTTGAGGACATAGACACCAAACCACGCCCAACGAGAGGAATCCACTAGAGCGATAGAAGAAACACTAGCTTCCACATTTCCACATTGCTCCTCCTTCGGGGAAAGAACCTAAACTTTGATTGGTAGGTGCAAGCAAAGAGTTCGAGGGCTGAGAGGAAGCTAAATTATGTGCCGTAGCTTGCATCGGTAAAGAAAGTACCTCTATTGCCAATGGACAAGTTACATTAGCGCCAGTCGTGACAGGCTGAGTCAGGCACTTACTCGGACGGGGTTTTGGAGGGGTCAAAACTAACAAGTGCCCCCAGAAGCAATATTAGTACCACTATTGTTGATTTCATAATAACCTTCAGTTTTGCATCTCAAATTTTATAACTAAATGTAGGATATGTGAAGTGAACTAAATTGAGTTAGAATCTAAAGTTAACATATTTTTATATACCACTTAAAATATATTCAACCTACATTTTTGCGCTTTGCAGACGGAATGATAATTCCGTTACGCCCTTATCTCCGAATGATGGCTGAATTAAAAGAAAACACTTTAAACTCAAAAAAGGTTGCAAAATATTTATGTCAAAAGTGTATATAACTATGCGTGTCTGATGCAAGCATATGCCAGTTGAGTGTTTACGTATACACTTCATTTTAAAAATACATTTAGGTGCTGTTATCTCTTCGTCTCCGCTTTGCTGCGGAACAACAAATTTAAGTCAGTGCAAAGCAATCAAACCATGCAGACACCTAGTCAGGCAAGCAACCTTTCGTTCATTCATGCGTCCATTGATCAAAGTTTAAGTGGCAAAAAGAAGTATGCGTATTGCAGTTTCAAGGTGTTTGTACACACAATTACACTCACAATATTTAACTCACTCGAATATCTTCCGAGCATAATTATATTTTAGTTAGAATTTGCATGTTAAAGTAAACCTACAAAACTTTCTACGGTTATTGAATTAGAAAGTGAGTAGAAAGAAAACCCGCAAATAATACGGTGGTATTTGAAAGTAAGCATGTTATTAGATCTTCAGACAGTACTGTAAAGAGTTTAAATCAAACATGTAGCAATGGACTTAGCAAGTGTCAAAAGTAACACATCATTAACAAGAACACATAAATGGCTAACAACCAACCGATGCGAAGACGTTCATTCATTGATGATGCTGATGACGATGATGACGATGATGGTTATGCCAATGCCTATCAATGCCGGTATTGGCTATTGGTGGTTACTGGGCTTATAAATCTGTGCGCACATATAGACATAATAATAGATCCACAGCAGACTAGTTGGCTGAATGTGTACTGCAGTCAGGCCGCATACCAACTGAAATCGGGTGTGTGGCACAATGATTTTTGAACACCAGTGATAACCTTAGGCTGACACAACTCGTTAGTTCACTTCACTTTACGTTCTCTGCTTAAAATTCATAAGTATGTACACAAAAGTGTCGCATACATTCATTCAAATTGAATGACAAGCATATAACGTATGTGTGCCTATGTTCCAGTGTCTGCATTTACTGATAAAGTACAGGTAAAACATATCTAAAGTGACATTAAGGCATTGCACCAGACATGGACTTCGCACATATGCATGCATGCATACAATGAGAAAAGAAACAATCACTTATGTACACTCGTATATGCACGTATATGGCCAGATATAAACTATCAGAAGATTTTATGCACATATGAGCACAAATACACGTTTTTCATCTAGTTCTACATGTAAGCATATATGATTAAACGAATGGTGGTCATTCAGGCAAGCCTTCATTCATTCATGCACATGGATAAAAATGCAAATAAGACAGCCACAGCTGAGCAACATGTTAGCGCTGTTCTTGTGGTCCATCATTTATTCAGGAGATGAATAATAATTTTATCATTATTCGATCTGCTTTGCTTGTCTCGTATCAACGATAATGAAAACGATGTTTACGAAAAATGTTTGCCAAACAACTTAGCCACTGTTCTCTAGAATAGATTTTTCTTCGATATTGTTTACTTATTACATTAGCCGTCTCTTAATCTATTTTAATCCTACCTTAAGACTAGATTTCCCTGTATTGCTTTATCCGTTTTTAATTCTAATTCTAGGCTCCTAAATCTAGACTTTACGTAGTTATATGTCCTGTTTGCTCAAAATTTTGCTCTCCGAAAGTCTCATATAACCAGGTTTATAGTTCGTGTTATGTAGCAATAAATCCATTGAATTTTTTGGATTTTTTAATTACAAACAGTGCCGTTATATGTTTGCTTTCTAAAGATTGCGACAAACTACATCATTAGTTATTTCCGTATTATTGGGAGTATAAATTAATTCACTGTCTCAACTTGAAACCGCTTAAACACAAGCAGATGAATGTGGGCAGGTGCAAATAAAGCTTTTCCATAGGCAGTTATAAGGATGCTTCTTAGCATCACCAAGGGTAGATGATCCCAAGGAAAAATAAATACACGTAATAGGTAGAATTTGTTGTCTGACGGGTAGAAAGTGGATTCGAATCGTGGTATCACTTGCAAGAGAAAATTCTGGCGCAACTGTTGTCGTTAGTTCACGAAATTTTAACTCCTGTCAGTAAAGTGATTGGACTGAGGGGCTTTCTTTCTATCGCTTTACAGGGTACCAGAATGCTCATAATCATGACGTAAGTGGGAATCCTATATTGGTCCACCTTTCTTTTTTTCTTTCACCTTTTCACTACAATTATGTTATGGAATGTTGTAATTTTGTCAATATTTGCTGTTGCTTTGATTTTTTCAACATTATCTTTGGTAGTTGATGGAACTGGTTTCGCAATATAATTTTTGGGTGATGCTAGAACAGGTTCATCATTGGAAGGAGTTAGAGTTAAAGTCTTATTAATTCTTTGGGTTCCAGATGGATTTATTTCCCGGTACTTGCGTCGCGCTTCGTCCACGCTACAGTAATTTTCTGATTTGATTTTTAGAATATCTCGGATTTGTATAAAACGTAGGCATTGTTTGTCTAACGCCGACAGTTGATCATTGCAATTTATGCAGAAACTACGCGTACAGTTTTCAGCATGTGGAGGAAGACCACAGTTAGCACAATATGGAGCACTGTTGCACCTTTTTGCATTTGACCCAGGCGTTAGCAGTTTTTGCATCTCATGGGATTTGAAATGTAAAGTGCCACTTTACGTTTATGCCAAGCCACAAGCCACAACAGTTTACGGTAACCGATAGCGATCAAAGGTCATAATAATCCTTCCTGTAGGAGAGCGAGTTTTCCCGTCGTCATTTAATTTAGTGGATTTATAGACTTCAGTCACTTCTTGATTGTCTATTTCGCGAACTATTTCATGGCACACGTTTTAAGCACGGGGCATAAATTACGCCTCTAAGTGATTTCGACTTTACGAGTTTTCGGCTGTGCGCGGGTTCTCAGCGACGACAAGTAAATTCCCATCGCGTAGAATCGAGATAGAGTCAATATATGTTGTAATGTCATCTAGGGGTTTTTTTTAGAGAAAGGACTGATTTCTGAAATTATTATGCTAGCATCAGTTGAAGAGATAGCAACATATTCTTTGTCAATACGAGTGATGCAAAAAAATTTTAAAAATAATGTTTCACTTCACGTTATTAGTTTTGTTTATTTCTGCAACATTAAGTACAATTGCACCGAGGAACAAAGCAAAAGGCAAATCAAAACAATCGAAAATAAAGTCTGGCGCTCAAAATAAAGTGTTCACGATTTATATTTGATCGATGTGGAACCTTCAGCTGAAGAGATACTCATAAATTGTCAAGCTTATTATAAGGATACATCGATTCGTAACTTTAACAATACATCGTGTCTGCGATATGCCAACAAGGTAAAAAAATTCATAAATAAAATAACGTTAATATATTTATTACTTTTCGGAACATCTAACCTCTGGGCATCTTGAAATTACTTGGAGATCTTAATATCAATAAAATATTTACTCATTGCTCTAAATAAGTTAATCGTTTGGTTTATAATTTCTACAGATTATCTTTTCACATCAATAAAAACAATTTCACCAGTTATTGGTGTCATAATATACTATTGTTGGCATTTTACTTCAAGTGTGCAAGGTCTGTGTGGAATAGTTTCACTAATTTTTGGCCAATCAATAGGAGCATTAATAGGAGCAAAAGAACTTGTTTCGATCAAGTTGTTTCGGGATTTATTTCACTGTCATTCTCTCGGTTTGTATCTTCGTTAGCGTTCTCAATATCTGCGTGCATTTCATTTTTATTATTATTATTTATCTGTATGTCAGCATCAATAGCCTCAAACGCTTTCCAAGAATCCACACATAGAACAGACGATGGAAATCTCTGCTTGAATACAAAAGAAAGATGCTCATATAAAAATATTGTTATTGTTATTTTTGGCGATTTGGAGATTGAGATACATATGTTTTTGAGAGAAATAAACAAAAGCTGAAATTAAATTTCTTCCCATATAAGCATTCTCTCGCAGAATTTGTAAAAATCGAACTTACAGTCTTTCAGAATTTGTAAAACTAAAAATTAGAGACTCTAAAACTGAACGAAAACCGCTTAGAATATGTATGAGAAAAAGCGGCCATGCCGTTGCGCTCATTTAAGTTTGGCGGTTTGGTTATCTGTAACATTTTGAGTGTCTAAGCGGTAAATTTTCTTTTTTTTTATTATTATTCATTGCGGATTATATTATGACTGTTCTGATATATTGATATTCTTAGTTTATGGCTGGAGACCCGAATTGTATTCTTGAATTCTTAAAGTGTAAATAGGAAATTAATTATAGTATTTATATCTCGTAGTTGTAATTATAAGTGCAAGAGCAGCAAAAGCATAAGCAGCGAAAAGTGGTCAATGATATCAACAAGTAAATTCGTTCTTAGTTATAAAGCCTGGGGGAATCAAGTAGTGTCCGAAAAAGTGTTAAAATATATTTAAACTCTTGTCTATCGCTGTCCAAGAAAGAGTATATGCTTCAGTATAAAGAGAGAAGGAGGAGAAAGTGTATAATAATATTTAACAACCGCATTGCTCTTTACGATATTTCCAGGCGAATATTGTTAAAACAGAAACACCAAACCACATTGAACTGAATGGAACCTTAAAAGGGGTCCATTACGCGTTTCTTAACATTTTGCTTGTTTTTTTTTTTTTTACTAAAACTAGTAATAGACAGCAAACAAGTGAAGTCGTAAATGCATTGAGTTAAAAAAGGTTTCTTTTTTTTTAATTTCGCTTGCTTAGAAAACCCACAGGATGACCAAGAAGAAGAAGAACCAGAAAATGCATAAAGTTATAGACCAAAGAGAGTGTGCATTAAGGGATAACGAGACAACAGGGAAGAGTATAGTGTGAGAAAAGCTACTTAAGCTTGTAATAAAAACAAAATAGAAACTACTGT
The DNA here is from genome assembly GCA_001077435.1 of Glossina morsitans morsitans. Lineage (NCBI taxonomy): Eukaryota > Metazoa > Arthropoda > Insecta > Diptera > Glossinidae > Glossina > Glossina morsitans. Next base: position 40,126 of record CCAG010012198.1, read on the forward strand.
TAAAAGCTAGTTGAAAAAGAAAATATTCACATTGTTGTTATTTAATGCTCTTTGATTCTCTGGAGAATCAAATTTTTACAGGACACCAATTTATACTCATAGCATATTTTAACTAATAGTTTCGTAAGTTTTCGAAAGTCGTGAAAGTGCGCTGAAAAGTAAGAATGCTATAAAGGCTAATAATTATACATCTTACTTATTTAGAGAATAAATAAGTACGCTTCTGCGTCGCACGACGTAACGGACGCTATATACATATGTATATCGCTTTGATAAGTGTTATATATACAATTAGAAGGACTAGTATAATAAGTTGTTGTAAACATATTATATTTATAGCTCTATTTGCCTTTAATTTCGTGTATTACGGCACAATGGCAATTAAAAGATGACAGAGTGACAACAAGAAAACCTAGAAATGTAATGTATTCAACTTTGACTCTTCTTGCGGACAACCGGGTGAAGATAAAAACGGATGGACGATTTCTTAAGATAGGAAAAAGCTTACAGCAACAAATATAAGTGAACGGTCCTTCCCTAAGGACGTTTAATGCATTTTATTTTTTAGTAGGTTATGTTTTCAGAGTGTTGTTAGTATCTTTCGTCGAAACCCGTCAGCCAAGTTTTTAGTGGACGGTAAGATTTGATAGGATTTGGTCGGCATCACATCAATATCGTATATAAACGCAATGAATGAAACAATATTGACACTGTTTGTTGTAGTAGAATACTTTATAGATACTTGGCGGAAACGCTGTGTTTATCCCTTTTTTCCTTTATTTTGGTAATTGTCCATATGATCAGTTTGCAGTTTGTAGCAGTTTGTAGTTTGCTTGTGTATGGACTTCAATGACTTCAAGAAGCGAACACTCTTAGTAAATCATAATGCTACCTAGTATAATGAAGACACAAACCTTTTAAATGCATTTTTTCTCTTCTAACAAGATGCAATGCACTTACAACGTAGCCAAAACAACTTCCGTTGACTGCTTACCCTGTTTTCCTTTCTTTTGCAAAGCAGGTATTTTCAAAGCAGGTAGAAGACCTTTATGTCTCTGGCATTACCTGTGCCGTACGTAGATATAAAAATCGTTACATTTGAGCTCATCAGATACTTAAGCAGAATTGCAGAATATCGAATATTAGACGGTTGCAGAGGTACGCCTTCTCCATTAGTTCGTAGTACTTATTCGGTACTTATTTAGGCCCTGACGGTTTTTTAACAGAGTATTACTCAGTGTTTTTGCAGAGACCCGTTTGCAAGAAACTTGTAAGAAACTTGGACTTTCGTGTGCTCTTAAAATTTTTTATTGAGGAATTGTTTAATTATTTGTAAGGATAAAGAAGGAACACCAGGTCGTATGGTTGATAGGTATCGAGTGTCTCGTTTGGATTCGCTAGTTATCGTTGCCCGTTTTATCATTGTCGTTTTACATTTCTCGCGTTGCGGTTTGTTAATTTCGATTCCGGTTCGCATTCACGGTTTTAATCGTGGTGTCAGTTAAGATTGCAACTCATGGTTGCTGTCATTGAAGTTACGGCAGCTAGTCCTGTAAGGAGGCCGTGCTGACAACGGCGATAGTCCCTATATCCTCACCCAGTTATTGATAGCGCTTAACGTAAGACTGCCGTCCTCGTATCCCTATTTTCATATCAGTTATTCACGGATAACACCTACGCAAAACATGCTGGGCCTCTAAAGTCTGATAGTTGGGGATGGTGCCTGCACTGTGCCTGACGATTCTCCAGATTTAGTTGTCCTATCAGTCATTCAGGGATGGTGGTTAAGCTTTATTCGTGTTCAGCCTCTGTTTACTTTCAATAGAAGGTATAGTTGCAACGCTTATTCCGCTTCGGGTCCCGGGCGTAAAGACGACTGTTCTGTGCATCACACTTTCATAGTTGCGACAAACGATCGTTGTACTATTTCTTATAAAACAATACGTGTATCACTCACAATGTTACTAACTTAAACCTACTGTGCAATTAATGCAAATAGTTTCCTTTAAGTACGCATAGTTCGGAATGCATGTTCACAACATCAACTACTTCTAATGTAGTGCGATATGTAACGCGTAATGTGTAGCAGAGGGATATAAATGTATAAATGTACGTGCGGGCTATTTTTCAGACGTAAAGTGAAAAAGATAGCGAAGTGGCCGCAGCCTAGTGGGTGTGTGCTCGATCAGTAAATATTATGCCTTTACGGACTAAGCACTACCTGTAACTGCGAGAAAAGTAATCACTATTTAACTTGGTAGTCACAATTATTAAGGGCTCGACTACTCATGTGGATAGTAGATTTGCTTCTTAAAAATTTAGTCAACTAAGGCAAATAAATCTATTGGAAGTATTTTTGCTTGCTTGGCTTTGCTTTATCGACCAAAGAGATAATTGTAACGTATAAAAGTTAGCAGAATTCAAAAGCTTCGTTTTGGCACACCTAAGTTTTTAGTGCAATCACTATACTGGCAATATTGACACGAGCTGGAACTAAATAAACCCCACGGTCATTCCATTCAATTACGTTTTCAGGATTCCAAAATTTTGTTAAATATAATCATTGTTTTAATAAATATATAACTGATTGCGATGACTTGGTAGTGGAAGAGACAAAGTAAAAAGACAAAGAAATAGGATGCTCCGAACGCGTTTGAATTTCTTTGTGAATGGATTTCCTTGTCACGTTTTCAATAATAAGGTGGCGCAGTATTTGCAATGGTCTCGACGATGGTTAGAGGTGATCGGTACCTGAATTAGAACTCGTAGTGGTTAGATTTTTTAATGGTTTATGCAAAATTACAAAACTAATTCCATGTTTTAGACTATTCTGTAGTTCATTAAACCGGCTCTTGCTTTGCATTTGCATAGAAACATGTCAAAAGTAATTTTTAGCAACATTAAAAGTGACATTAAATAAATTAAATTTACGCGACATGTCCTTGAAAAAGAGAGAAATATGGAGAGCGAGAGAGAGCGAGAAAGAGAGGGAGAAAGAGTAAAGAAAGAAATGATGAAACTTTATGTAAATATTTGCATACTTATGACTTATTTAATTTTCTTTATAGAGCTGTATGTATGTGTTTGCAATTTCACTATATGACAATATATGACAATAGTCAATCAGGCACATCAAATTAATTTGACATTTTTACTCAAGTAAAAGCATGTGCACAGTCGAACAGATGCATATACACAAATACATACACTCGTACAAAAGTCAATATATCTCTACATTTTGCATGAACACCAGAAAATGTCCTTCAAACGTGACGTTATCTCTTTAGCATAGTCAAGTATGTATATATTGTCAAATTGCAAAAAGATATTTGTATTAATGACTCGTGTATGCGTATGCATCTACGAGTTTGTATGCATAACCTGATTTCAGAGATCTCTGGATGCTGCCTGATTAACTTATGCGTATGTGTTACATTCATTTCGTTCACATTCACAAGGCAAAAGCCTTGACCAATAAAAAGAAAATTTAATTTTATTTTAATTTCATTTAATATTAAAAGAAAAATTTTAGTAATGCATTAAAAAAATAAAACTTTTAAATGTTAAATACAAGAACGAACATGTAGATTTTTAGTGTAGACAGTACGAGTGGTAACAGAAAGGTAGATATGACAAAAAGGTAGTTAACAATATTTATTATTAGCAAAGAAAGAAAAAAGGAACAAATTTTTGCTAATCACGCGGACGCAAAACCATTTTCTATGTAAACTGAAAACTTTAACACCACTAAAGCATCGAATTAGCTACACGTTGTTGTTAGGAAAATTATGTCACTTCAGCGTTCTCTCACAGTTTTCAATCTCCATGGCATATACTTAGGAACTGTTTTATACACTGATCATCTCCTATCATCATTCAACGTTCAAAGAAATGCTAGAAAACAACTTCGTCTTTATCTTGAACTTTGTTCAGCACTGAATTTTTATCAGTGCACACAAATTAGGGAATGTTCGCTTACTCCTTGGTCATGACATTTTAATGTATTGAATAATTCTTGAATGAAGCCAAATCTATATCCTTTACTAAATATTGATCTAGAGACGTCGACGCCCTATTCCTTACAAATCAATCGAATCTTTACATCAAAAATTCTTGTTTTTGCGAAAAGGAATTTAGTTTGGACTTTGTTATTGGCATCATACATATAAAGATAAGTAGTTATGACTTTACTTTCACTAGAGAAGAAGTGTTAGGAAATATTATTAAGTGGTGTCATGAATTCGCTACATGTATTAAATGCAATAAAATTCAATGCTCCCAGCTACTCTTTAAGGAACTTTAGTTAATATAAGCGACTGACCGTTTTAAACGATATTTATAACCGAATCTCCTCATCGGATTCTTTACATACCATTAACTATACTTTTCGTAATACTCAACTGTTGCCGTTGTTATACCGAATTCGAGCCTTTTAGTTTTCAACAACGAATTATGATCTCTTAATAGTTTCACTTTGATCAACTGCTAAGCTTTTGTGCGTTTGCGTGGGTTTAGTGGTATCCTCTCAGTTTAATGCATATACAGTGGGAGTGTATTTCGGCACTAAACATGCATGTGTTTTTGTACCTGTTTTTTTTATTTAATTATTTATATATGGGTTTGTGCAAGTTTTATAATTCCGTGCTTTTTGTTTGAACTTTAATTATAATGTTACAGTTACGCCTATAATTTTGAGTTCGCTTGCTTCAGCTGAATTGTTGTACCTGAATATTATACGGACGGAAAAATAATTAAATAAAAAATGTTCGTTGTTACTCCTTTAATTTGAATTAAGTAATCCTAAAGTATCCAAAAGACATAATAAAAATGCTTTATAAAAGTGAAGCAAAAGAGCCTTAAGTGACGAACACAAACTCACATAGGTAGCAAAACTAATTAAGGGTATATATTATATAGATGTATTAATGTCTTTAGCCTGGCTACTTGTCTGTGAAGGTGTATGCGGAGAATATATATTATTTGTGCTCTATGGCTATGATGTTTTCGTTGCCACGGATCTGACACCCAGTCGCGTTACTATCGAGACAGGACTTATGCAGAATCTTCTCCTTTCTTTGGGTTCTAGTTGCAAATTCAATGTACGATGGCAGAATCAGACACTCCCGTCATCGCGTCATTCTATTTTTCATTACAAAAAGTTTAAGATGCAATCACGGATATGGTAAATGTACACAGAAGCGGCCTTAACATTTGATTTGGTTAATGGATAGCCGTTATGTATCGCATCCCTGAGGAGACGGTTATGAGAGATTGTCAACAAGAAACAATCAGAAGTTAGGTTTAAGTTAGTCAATGTCAGTATTAGTCAAAAGTCTGACATGTCCGCTGTGTACTTCTGTTTAACGTTTCTTTTGGTCAGAATGAGTAATGTATGCAAAAATTATACAGTCCTCGAAGAAGAATAGAGGAAAAATTAAGGCTTAGCATGATTGCGTTTCCTCTTTTTTTATGTTTCTGGACATGGAAGAATAAAATTGGATCAAGCGCAGTAACGCAAAAAACCACAGATATGAGTCATGGTGAGGTTCACAGACATTTGGACAATTTACCAGTAATAACAGTAATTTGTGCTTTACTGCATATGCGAAATTTATTAAATGTGGAAGCGATGGCTGTTTTAAGTTCGTTCACATTTGGTTTGGGTTTGTATTTCTAGCATGCTAATCACTTTGGGAATGACTATTAAAATACATTGCCAGCATTGATTGATCGATCATGAAGACAGAAATCTCTGAAACCATGGTAGTCCTCTGTCTGGCATTGCAATATTGATTCTGGCTGCCTTTGTCCTAGTCGATAGCCACACTGTGCTTGAAAAGGTATCTGCTGGCAATAAGGCGATAGTGTAACATTGGAAAGGTCATTTGTAGACATTGGCTCATAAATGTCAGCGCCAAACAAGGAGCGTGGAGGCGAAGGATAGTACTGTAAGAACCTTTAATTGGGGACCGAGTATCCAGGCAGTGTCTCGAAACATTAATCCGTGCAGCTTAGTGTTTATTTTTTATTTTTGCAAATTCCAAAATCACTTCCATGTCCTAAACTCCTTCTGGTGTGAAGGTATAATGAGTTTATGCGAATATATACATTACGTAGAAGGCCTCTGGAAAGACCTACCTTTAGTTGCACCTATAGATTTAGAATTATTTTCTGGATTACTCCTTCTTATTTTCTTGATTACAAGAAGCTCTAATATTGAGAAAAAATAATTTCATTTAGTTTATGCCAATTGAGGATACGAATGCCAGGGACTCTAAGATTTTGCGTTAACAGAGTTGCATTCAACTAGTATAAGAGGTGGCTAAATTAGACACAGAAACCACGCAATCTTCAACCCTTTGCATCCATAATCGTGATTAAGACATGTTGCTTTGAAGCAATATAAAAGTGGGCACCAAAGCGAAGGAAATCATAATAATATTTTCTTTCTAACTGTGAAAGTCTTCTTTTTCAGAACTCTGATCTTTTAGACCTATAAGTACAACTTTCAGTGACGTTAAAGTTTGTAAAAATCGTAAAAGGATCCACTTTAATGGAGTCTTGTATTAACGTTTGGAGGGTCAAAAGCTGAAGCATCAAGAAGAAGGCTTTCCCCCATAAGGCTTAAGGGGAACTTAATTACCTTGGTATGAGTAAGCAATATAACAACGAAAGTTGAGAAAATTGGATAATATTTTTAAATAAATAAGTGTTCACTTTTAATAACAACTGAAGATGACGAAGAGAATGAAGAATTGGGCGGATAGGGTGTTTTGGGCGTGAGTGTTTTTGCTTTGTTCATTTAATTAAGAGTCTTTTTTTTTCATCTGGAGATTATTTCCAATACAGATCAAATTATTTTTTTCTTTTGCTTTTAATCGCTTTGGACAAGAATAGGAAAAGAAGAGCAAAAGATGTTGAATTCTTTCAAAAAAAGTGTTTGAATATTTTATCTTTTAAGAAACATTGTCCTGCCTAAACGGATATTATTATATAACTTTTTCTTTAAATAAAAACAAATCAAATAAATTAATTAAGAGCCATAATTAAATGAATGAACAATATTTATTTTTCTGTTTGTTAAAAATTTAAAGCAAACACAAAATAAGAAAATAAAAACCTTTACAGGTTACTGATTAGGATATGTAAAAATGTGCTACAAAAGTGCTTAAATTGACAAATTAAATAACTGAACTCTGTACACAACTTATAACGTTTAACGTAACACGTGTAAGGCTTATATGCAAACATAGTAACCATAGCATGACGGTAGTTATAGGTCTATTGTTTTGTAAAAAAAAAGAAAAAGTGAATCGTGTATGTTGGAAAAAAACGACAAAATTATTTATGACGTTTTCTGTATAAAAATGTCAATTTCAATCCACTGCTTACTGGGCATTGCCAATAGTATACATAGTTGAGTATAGTTTGTACTGCAGTTGTTATATGTTTTACTCTACCCAATCTACGTATACGTTTGTGAATTGAACAGATTTCACACGTAGCATACATAGTTTATAACCTTGCGATGCTGGAAAAACACAGAACAAAAACTGATTTTTGTCTTTTTTTTTTACTTCTATTAGGCGAACAATTGAGACAGAATTTACCAAAGCTGGCTCCTACAAACTCTGCTCCAAGTAAGATGAGTCTTTACAGATAATTGTATGGGAACTTAAGTTTTCGGAACAAAACTTAGAAAATCTTTGCTGATTTTAGCAAAAGCAAGCATTAACAAGTTGCATTAGCACCAGTTTGAGCGAAGGAAAAGCTGAAATCCCAATGAAAGTGTGACTCGTAACATGTATCACTGATAGCCGGGAATTTTACAGCTTTTCAGTAATATCAGCAATAAATAGTAATAAAAGAAACGGGTGGAACACCTGGATCTGTGCAAAATTGCCCTTTGCTATATGATCCAAGTGTCGGCGCTAGCGAGCATACATTTATGGCAAGGCATTGTTTTAGATGCTTGCATTTGAAATTTGAGATAAGTTGACTAAATGGAGGAAAATTAGTTTCTTACGATGATGCCTTCATCTGGAGGACGAAACATAGTATGATTAAAGTTGCCGAGTTCGCCCTTTGGTAGATGATAACGCAAATCGGAGGTAACGCGCCAGATGAAGTGAATTCAACGGTGGGAGTTACTTCAGGTATGGAGACGCTTAAAAAATAGATCGAAATGTTTTTAAGAAGAATGTAAGTGAGAAGAAATTTTTTTTTTTTTGCAAAACTCAAATTTATTCGTCAATGTAGGCGCCCTCAGACGGAAAAAATCGGTCCAACTCTTCCCTCACATTTCGTTATCTTTCGTCTGTATTTTGTAATTTCATTTTTGGGTAAGACTTTGGCATAGCAGAGTAGATAAAAGTCGCAACTACCACATCGGCGTTCGTGGGTTCAAATCCCAATGCGCTCTGGCCGTACTTGGCTGCAGCTATAACGAGTACGCTCAGTCGCTGAAGACATAACGCTTGCCGAATTGGGCATGCACCCACTAGGCTGCGGCCATTTCTACTGGCTATCTCTTTGTTCACTTCTTGTTGACTGTCACCTTGTAGCATGTGCAGGATGTAGTCCTTGATTGATTGGTCATGTAGAAGAAAAATTTCAATTTTCAGTTATCGAAAATAATTTTCAGGACTCTCTTGATATGTTTTAGCGTAACCATCCCTTTTAAAAGGCCACTGCGTTCAGCACTATTTCGTTTCATAAACACGATAAATCAGCGTTTTTTATTTTTTTGAAAATAATAGTATCGTCACTAAAATTATTGCAATTTATTGTAAGTGATGCAATGGAAATTTTGGCAGAAGGCGCTTGGCGGATGGCACTCTCTCGAAATTATATAGATTTTTTTGTTAGAGGCGATTTAAAAACAGTGTTAGTAAACATTTCTGAAAATTTATCGAGCTTCAATGAAAACATTTAGGAATCGCTTCTCCCAAAATGCCCGTTTTACGAGTACATATGCATAAGTGTATAGCAAAATGTAAAAGTTGCTTAAGGGTGCCAATCGTTACGTCCATAAGCATATAGATGCCTATATAAATGATTTCGTTGTTTTTTTTGAATACAAGCGCATAAGGTTTTTTAACCGCTTTAACCGCAAACTTGCGCCACGCCAACACTTTTATAAAAGATGGACTCTGAAAAGAACTGTTTCTGAACTTTTACAAACATTGAAAATAAATTGTGTGTTTATAGCGGAAGTAAAAACTGGCCTAGTTATCAATGTTGGTGTCATCTCGTAAAAGAAGATAAAATGCAAACAAGAACAGTAACAACAGAAAAAAAGAAAAATATGCAAACAACCGCAAAGTATACAAATGCTCGTCGAAAAAAACAAACCTCAAACTGTGTAAATACTGCAGGTAAGTACACAGTGAGTTTCTGATTCTGAGTGTTCATATGTTCGAAAGTGCGCGTACATGTGTGTGTTGAACTTATCACAGATTTTAACCATAATGCACATTGCCATGAATTTATCGTATATCGCCTGCCAATCAATTTTTCACAAAAGCAATCAATTTGCACACATTCACACGCGTAATGCATTCACGAAAAAGTAAACTTGAGCTCGCATATCTTCATACACATGTACATATGCAGACGTATATGTTTATTTGTGGACGCCATTCATATATTAACCATTATAAGTTGTACATACACGCACAAACACACAAACAGACATATGTAGGCACTGTATTTGCGGTCATAAGTTTTTAAAATTACGTATTATAAACAAGTAAATATGTATACACACTAGCCTATGGATGCGCATGAAATCACTTACACACTCACAGCTATACATCTTTAATGTAATGAAATGTATTGACTTTAAATGCGAGATAGGGGGAAAGTGTGCGCGCCTTTGTATGTGTAATTTTGTGGCGACATGTATAAATAAAAAAACGAAACTACCGTGAGTGAAACTCATTTCATGAATATCTGATTACGAATTATATGCAGCTGCAACTCTCGAATTAATTTAATGTCTTTACCCTATTTATGTACATGTATGTATACACAAATATATTTTTTCAATGGTTTTTTTTTTCTCTTTTACATAGCTACTTACATTATGTAGAAAACTTCACGTCTACCCGTGCATTATCATCCATTGATGCATTTTCATTATCATTTCATTACGAGTTCGTGTTGGTTATATTTTATTCAACTGCTCCACACGATCTGGCGTTTCTTTTTTTTACAAGTCGCACCATTTAACAGATGTACTGCTTTGTTTAAGGGATTTGCTTAAAGTTTTAAATAAATATATAAAAGATACATTTTATATAATATTCAATTAATTTTAGTTTAATTAACAATACGCCTAAAAACACGTTCTTTTCCTTAAAGGTTATTTCGTAATTACCGTAAGAAAAGTGAACTAAACACAGAGTATGTATTCAGTGGAAAGCCAGATTCTTTTCTTGTTTTTTATGTAGTTTAGTTTGAATGGAAAAATTTACTAAACCTGGTTAGCAAAAGTTATGTTCTTAGAAATTAAAGTATCTTTAAAGATTTTTTACAAAAGCATTTCTTTTTACTGGCTTACGGGATAATACCACTGTAAATTTTTCAAGGAAAAATTTTATGCTTTTGGCTTAATAGAAGCTTTCGATCTTCTAGGAAGTTCGGCATTTTTCTAAAGAGCTCCTAAAAGACTACATGCGTCAAACGAGATTTTGTTAAGAAATTGCAGCATGTCTTTCCTATCGATTTCTAGCTCTTCTAATGTACTACCGATATCTCTAGAAAGACATATTAGTGCGACTTAATCGAAACGACAGTTGGATTGATAGGATGGCAACAAGGGTTCGAGAACTTTCAGTGATTTCGCTAAGAAATTGAAACTGTAGGTTAAAATTTGCGTTCTGATTATAGACTGGGCTGCTGAATTATTCATTTTCTAGCCTTTTTCTCTGAATACGTAAGGTGTACAACGCGCGTGCCTGCTGTTGAAAGACAGCTGCGATAGCGCCCTGAGTTACAGGTTACCACTTGTATGTATTATATATTTGAGACGTCATTCTGTTCCTCTGGGGGCAGATAAATAACAAGGATCCCGAAATTTAGAAAACAACTTATATATTACACTCATGTTATTTCATCAGCTTCTTGTTTATATTTACCTACGGGGTGGTGTTCAAGTAATGTATTTTTTAAACGTTTTAATTTCTTATATACGTTTATAAATATTTACATACACAACACAAAATCTAGGTAATAGTTCAGAGAATGTTCTAAAAAGGTTATTAATTATTTAACCTTTAGACGGCAAACGAAAGATCCTTTATATCCGTACCTGGGGTATTTAATAAAGTATTAAACTTTAATAAAGGGATAAGACTAACGATCCCGTCTGTCTGTAAACAAGTGAAAAAAATTCTGTTCGGCTTACTATATATAACTGAATTATAATAACTTTTGTTTCTGATCCAATCGAAAACGAAAGCATGTCTTGCATATGTGCGTATGTCACAAATGTTTACCGCCCTTTACATGAAATTTATTTTAAAGGCTTTATATTGCTCTTTTCAAAATTCAGGTTACAAATAAGTATTATCGATAAATAAGCAGAAATGTATTAGCTCACGGTACATGAAGATCTACAAGGCTTTATCACTGTGTTGAACAGCAACGTAACAATGAACAAGACATTTTTAGATGAGAGGACCAATCCGTGTATATGAACAAAGCGCTACTATCAATAGCAGACGATTCGGTCGGCTGAATGTTCATTAAATATAGGCAGAAGTAATTCAACAATACCTTTCTGCATCGCTAATCTATGCAAAGGATAAGGATGTTAGATGAAAGTCTCAATGAGTTGAGTGATAGAAGAGTACAGTCTCTCATAGGTGCACAACCGAGAATCGGATGGTAGAGAATTATGAAAAGAACTCTATCATCAGGATGCGGATCGCGGCACTTTATAGGAAAAAATCAGTGTAGGGGAAACAGTGTGCAGTCCGAATGTGCCGAAAAACGACAATGATCTTTCGGAATGCGTTTTTTGTGGCGGTTTGTGCTTTCGAGACGTGACTTTAAACTCGTCCTTAAGCGGCTACCACAGCAAAGCCGTGGTATTTATGAAAATTTCTGGCTCCTGAAAAACGTTCCGATTAGTCGAGTCCAAAAGCCAATTAGAAAATATGCGTATTTGCAGAATATAAAAAGAGGTGAATTAATTATAAAAGCAGATTGTTTTGTAGAGACAAAAAAAGAGCATAATGATTGTATATACAAAAAAAGAAGCAGGAAGTTTACTAAGGACTGACTTCGGTAATGGAAATTGGATATGACAGTATGTAGAATTCAAATACAGCAGTGTGGGATACATATAGTCATATATGGTAATTGAAATTGGTTTGCAGTACAATTTTAAAAGTATTGTTATCATTATTACAATTAAAATAGCCAGAGGAACGAATTCTAGCACTAAAATCCTAAAGCACTAGCATCTAAGGCTATAATGTAATAATAAAACAATGTAAATAAAAATCGGAAAAAATTTTTATATTTTATAATATTGTGTGGGCGTCGGCGATTTTTTCCATTTTTGTGGGATAGCCAATACGTGGAAATTTTCATCGTTTTGTCTTTTGTACGTTATGAGTAACGGGGACCAAATTTTATCTATATAGCCCATGGTTTTTATTACAATAAAATCTTAATTAAGACGTTTAAGAATTTTAAGCAATAATAAATCGCTAAGTATTGAAAGTATTTGAAAAATAATAATATTAAAAACGTTATCGCACGATTAGAAGAACTGCAGCTTTGTTTCATTCAATCCCTTTTGTATTAAGAATTCCTCCATTCTCTATTTTTCAAAGTTCTCCTTTTTTCAAATAGTGCAAAACAGCTGTAAATAAAAGAATTAACATATGTCAGATCAAATGAAAATTTTTTAAAACGGCTAAGAGCCGTCATCTGTTTTTTCCCTTTACATCGGTTCCTTATGGGAATTCCTTTCTGTTGAGAATGGAGAGAGCACAGAAATTAGGGAGTTGTTTTCCATAAATGCAAATCCTCTACGGTGGGAAATATCCCAGCTGTAGATATCCCCAACATGCAAACTTTCTCATGCATGTTATACATATCAGATCCACCTATATTCTATATTACAAAAACCAATAGAAGCACCCACTCTCCCATCCATAATTACAGAGTATGGGAATTTGTTTTCGTCATTTTTCATTATTTAGTTCTTGTTAAAATGAATGTGATGGGTGTAAATGGGTGTAGAATTATTCACATTTTATTTTTGGTAATACTGTCGACTGCTCAACCCAAATATTCTTTTTCTACTGCTCTGCCTTTCGCAACTATTCTACTTATATACATTTTTACAAGCATTTTACTACGCCCAAATTAATAGTTTTATTTTTAATCCCTGTGTGCTTTTCCGGTAATCGTTTTCATCGTCCTGCAGCTGCATGACGCGCCGCGAATGTGCATTTAGCTTTTCCCTCTTTAGGGACTTTATTATTTGGAAAATTACTTAGCTGAAATGAACTGGATTTGGGATTTTCGTAACACTACCCTCCACTTAATAGTGTTCGCCTCGAACAAGGTCGTTTTGATAGGTGGTCAGTCGGCCCAGGTGTACTACTTTGAATCTAGTTCTGCTTCAGGGATGTTTTCGTATTCGATAGACCACGTCATTTGTCTTTGTGATGGTTTTGTACGGACTTTCCCAGTTACATCGCAGTCTTGGTGACATACCTTTTTTAAGTAAACGGTAACACTAAATTCCGTTACTTAAATCTCTTAGATCGTATCTTGCTTTCATCCTGTCACTTACGATTTGCGTTCTATTTCCAACCTGTCGGTGCATGTTATCCAATATCACCCTCAATCTACCAACATATCGATCTCGGTTCTTTGGACACCAGGGGGTGTCCCGAATTTCATGTCTGCGGGTAGCCTTAGGTTAGACCCGAACAAAATCTTCGCCGGGGGTAGAGCAGTGGTGTTGTTCACTGCTGACCTGTATGCCATTAAAAAGATTGGTATGTGTTCATCCCAGTCCTGCTGATCGTCGTCGATAACTTTTCGCAGATGTTCTTCGAGCGTTCGATTAAACCTTTCGACCATTCCGCCAGACTGAGAATGCAACAGAGTCCTTCCAGTTTTATTAATACCAAATATTTGGCAACCCTCTTGAAAAATCGAAGACTCAAAGTTTCTACCTTGGTCTGAATGCAGCTCGATTGGATTTCCAAGCACATAATTGGCGGATACTTTGGCTATTGTCTTTACTTCTTGGTTAGCTATGGTGGTGTACTTCTGACCGTTTACTGAAGTAATCATTGACTACCAGTACATATTTATTTCCTACATTGATGGCTGGAAATGGTGCAGCAATATCCATTGCGATCCTTTCGAAGGGTGCACACACGTTATACTGCTGCAAGCGCCCTCGAGGCTTACTTTTCGAGCCTTTCGATTTGCTTCACTGATCGCAGTTGCGCATCCATGCAGCTTCGGAATCCTCGATGCCTACCCAATAGAAATTTTCCTTGATCTTTTCCAGGGTTTTTGTGATGCCAAGATGCCTTCCACTTGGTCCGTTGTGCTATTCCCTTATGATCTCACGAGTTCTCGCTTGTGGGACCACCAATAATTTCTTAGCCCGTGAAGCATCCTCACTATGATATATGCGTCACAAGCATTAATCTTCAACGATGAGGCTTTGCCTCTGAGCCCAATACGCCTTCATAATCGGACTTTCTCTTGAAATCTCTTCCCAGGTGGGACCGTCCTCCTTTTCTATGGCGTTTAAATCTTCGTCGGCCATTTAAGCGCTGCGCACGTCTTCGTTCGAAAAGTTTCCGTTGGGTTCCACAATAAACCGACAGATGATGACGCCTCCTTTATTCTGCCTAAAGACAGTGTTTGCAGTGCGGGTCACGTGATCGTCTGGACATAGCATCCGCATTACCGTGCGATGTGCTGCTCCGATGGGAAATCGAGAATTGGTAAGTTTGCAGTTTTTCGATCCACCTGACCAATTGTGCTTCTGGTTCTTTGAAGTTGAGTAACCATCGCAGAGCAGCATGATCTGTCCTTAGGTGGATTTGTTGCCCATAAAGACATTTGTGAAAGCGTTTGACAGATTGCGTTATTGCCAGCAGTTGTCGTCGCGTGACACAATAATTCCTCTCGGATTTGGATAGGCGCTTGCTGTAATATGCTATTACCTTTTCCTTATCATCAATTTGCTGGGAGAGCGCACTGCCTACCCCTTGTGCGCTTTCATCCTTATCCAGTATAAATTTTTCTCCTGGTGCTGGATAAGCTAAAATGGGTGCCGCGCATAACAGCTGTTCCAACTGCGTGACGGCGTGCTCTTCAGACTCCCCGCATATGAACGATCGATTTTTCTTCGTAAGGTCATGCAGCCCCCTAGCAACCGTGGCAAACCTGGGGACGAATACAAAGCCCTAGGAAATTGCGAACTTTATGCAAATTGTTTGATCGTGGCTATTCTTTTACTGCTCTGATTTTGTCTTCATCCATGTGAACCCCAGTCGTGGAGACCTTGTGTCCCAAAGAACATACATTTTTGGATACTCAATTTAAACCTTCTGCACGTAGTCGATGAAAAACGTGTGTCAGATTTTTTAGATGTTCCATGAAATTTTTAACCATGACAATAATATCATCCAAATACATCAGGCATGTTTTATAATGCAGCCCTTTTAGCATGAAGTCCATTAGGCGTTCAAATGTGGCAGGCGCATTGCACAATCCAAACGGCAATACGGTAAACTGATATAAGCCGTCGCCAGCGGAAAATGCGGTCTTTTCTTTGTCATGCTCAGCGGCCTCCACCTGCTAGTACCCACACTTCAAATCCAAGGTTGAGAACGATTGAGACCCTGACAATGTGTTTAAGGTGTCATCGATCCTAGGCGAAGGGCAGCTATCCTTCTTGGTCACCTCGTTCAGTCTCCTATGATCCACAAAAGATCTGATAGACTCATCTTTTTGTTTAACAAGAAATACTGGCGAACGCCAAGGGCTATTTGATGGTTCGATATCTTTCCGCTCTTGCATATCTTTGATTAAGTCCGCCATTTCTCCTCTTTTAGCTAGTGGAATTCTTCTAGGCCGTTGACGATTCGAACCAGTTCCTGCAGCGTTGATTCGCAACATTAGTACGGCCTCCGAAGTTGTAATGTCGACAAAGATGGACCAATTTTCCAGGAAACACTTTTTGCCATATTTTTTCTGCTGCTCATTTGCATTGCTAGTCCATCTTTTTATGAACATTTCAGCCTCTGCGGATATCTTTGAATATGTTTTTGTTGTTTCGGCTTGATGATATACCACATATTCGGGTTTTTGGCATTGCGCTACAACGTGCCTTTTTTGAACTTTTGTTGTAACTCTGGTTGGGTTGAATGCCCGTACTGGTATTAAATTGTTGGCAACCGTTTTTCTAATGATGATGTTGCCTTTCGTAAACTTTTCACTCGGCTTGACAACCCATATCTTGCTTAGCCTTAGCTCTTGGGAAGCTGTGGCCAACACTATTGCTTCGGAGTTTGGAGGGATCTTTGTTGTCGTTGCACTACAACTTGTAACACTTCGGCTCGTCTGTCGTATCCCACAGTCAATGGCAAAGTCACATTAGCCTATTGTAACACTTTTCATATCCAGTACGAGGCTGCACTTTGCCATAAGATCCATTCCCAGTATTATCTCGTCCATTATATCTGCTACCAGAAATTCATGGTTCATCAAAACATCGGTAATCGAAATGTTTCTCACAATTTTATCCTTAATAGCAGCTTCCTCACCTGTTTCCGTCCGAAACCATGCTCCAACTAACGGGTCGAATTTTTCTTTGACGATTGTACTGTTGATAATTGAACGAAAAGCACAAATGTTCAGCGTGATGATTTAGTTACAGCGTTGAATCTTTCGTCGATCGTTAGGCTGCTGTCGCTTCTCTTTGATTGAGTAATACCGATCCTAAGACCACTAAATTTCGGAGTCCGCCGTTGCCCCGCTGTGCTGACTCTTTTTACTTTAACGCCTGTTCGTTGGATGCTTGGCTGGCACCTTCACTAATATTCCGCGTAAGTGATGTGGAGTGTGTTCTATTATGCTTTGAGCGGCATTCCTGTGCAAAGTGACTAGATTTTTGGCAAGCATAACACTTGTGTGTTTTTGAAGCCGGCATTCGCTTATTTTCGTGCAGGACTTGTCGAAGCGCCGCGGAGACCACATCCGAGATATCGTTCTCGCTGATAACTTCCGAGCGTCTCACTTTCACGCTTGACGCCCACAGCACACTGGCTGTTGCTTGTGTAAGCGCGAAGCGTTTCCGTAAACGTTGTTTTAGGTGACGTTCATACAGCTGTTTCAAGCTCCGAAATCCTTTAACAAAGGCGTCGATTTTTAATCTTTCCAGCACGTCGTCGGGCACTCCGATATACGCGAGATAGGCCAGGCGTTCGATTTCGGTAGCTTAAAATTGGATTCTTTCATTCAGCTTCTAGCAGTGTGAAGACAACTCTGAGTGGCTTACCTCCTTCACATGTTTGCTACCATATTTCCTTTCCAATGCATCCATAATGCAGCGGATTACGTTATTTTTCCTTCCGGGATTAGCTGGATAATTTCCGCTGCTGCTCCTCTCAAGGAGCTTATTAAGACGAATGCTTTATCGTCGTCATCTCACGTATTTTTTGTTGCAGAAACACCAAATTGTAGCTTGAATGCGTTGAAGTTAGTGGTGCCGTCAAACAGGGGTCGGCGCCTGCATGACGCGCCACGAGTGTGCATTTCCCCCTTTAGGGACTTTATTATTTGGGAAAATTACGTAGCTGGAATGAACTACATTTGGGATTTCCGTAACAATTGTTATTATTATTATTATTTTTTTTTTAGTTATTATTAGATTTGTTTAAATTTTGCATTTCTGCCAACAAAAAAGATTTTGGTTTTTTATGGACTACTGTTTTTAAGGGTTACATGCTGCCTGCTAGTATTTCTATATTTTCAATAATGAATAACAAGCTGACATATTTAGGCAAGGTGATTCAAAATTCACGCAATAAGTAGTAGTAGAAGGAGTCGATAGAAAACACAGATTAATAATTAACAAGTAAAAAAATAACATTCGTTTGTGACCTCAAAAAGGTAAAAAAGGAAAAAGAATTAAATTTTCATACTTTGTAAAATTGGATGGGCGTGCGGCTGATTTTTTCTATTATCGGAATAAAAGTAGAAATTTATATAGTGCATGCGTTGTACCTTATAAATAACGAGCAAAAAATTCGGGAAGAAACGTGTAGTTCTTGTCGCTTAGGCGTGTGGACATTGTAGCTGTGTTCTTTCATCGGTTTTAGATATTTTCAAATTTTTTTACAAATTTGTAGGCGATGTCTTCATTTTCGATGAACAGTACTCCTTACCCTTCGGTGATGGATATAGAAATTAATTGCTTGGTTCACAGAGTGTACAGCATATGGTTACGTAACAGAATAACATATTCGGCAAATAACCTTCAGGTTTTACTAGCACATATATGCCATGGTATCAGTTTCAAGATTATTTTTGAGGGGTTTGAGCACAAGGAGTGCGAGTCGCTGTTCATTGAATGATATGTTCGAGCAGTGAGCAATTTTTTTGGAGTAATTTATTTGCCGTGTAGTAGCATAAAGGCCTTCGAAAATAGTCATTTACAGCTATTAACGAACTATTCAACAATTATTATTGTCGTGTTTGGATAAATGGATTTATTGATTAATGTAAGATATATACATTATAACAATGCCTTTGTGTTTATGAAATTTTTATTCGCTTATAA
This sequence comes from Glossina morsitans morsitans, assembly GCA_001077435.1. NCBI lineage: Eukaryota > Metazoa > Arthropoda > Insecta > Diptera > Glossinidae > Glossina > Glossina morsitans. Next base: position 58,967 of record CCAG010012198.1, read on the forward strand.
TGAAGTTTGGAATGTTAATATTTGTATATACCTAGTGCTAAGATTAAGCTTCGATGATTTAGTGCGCATTGTACTGGCGTGTTAGCTGTAGTTGGCTCAATACATTAAATTGGCCCTTGAAGGGCCCCATATTGATCTCTGAAGAGCAAACCAGATAATTTTAGATGTGGTCTGAGTCGTGGGACACCGGGCGTAGGTATTAAAATCATTCTTCTCCAGCCCAATATTACCAGTGCTTAAAATTAAGATTTCCTCAACCGTCGCGGTGCAACAAATATATTGAACTATCTTTCTTGTGAAAACAAAATCTTTGGCCTTCTGATTTACGAAGAATTTTGAGAAATTTATTTGCGATGCTTGTTTAAATGATTTAAACCTGAACATAGAAATAAATCTGTTTGCTAATAAAACAGAATCCCCTCTAGACTTTTATTGCAAAGCCGGATTTACGGACAGCAGTGGAAGCGGCCACGTTTTTTTTTTCGAAATTTCCTAAGGAATATAAATCTCTTGCCAGGGTACCTGGTACATGGTGGGCTAAATCCTCGGCAAATTTTATAACCCCGCAATACATCCGCTTTAACATGAAAAAAATTAAAAGTTTCTTTCATATAATGGTTTTGCAAAATGAGATAATATATGAAAAGAGGCCGAAAAAGAGGACTGATGCAAACCGTTTGCAATAGCGTTCGCCGTTGGGCCAAAGTACGTCGGTGAACTAAGCTTCATCAAATTATCCTAGAGATGGTGACCTGTAAGTTGAACATAAGAATACATCAATCAGCGCAATAATAAAAGACGCGTCTATTTCAATTATTTCGAGGCACTAAGTACGTCCGCGTAAACTTAATATGTCATGTTCCACGAATGGTGTAGGATATAAATACGCATACCATATTCAATAATTTTGGAAAATAATATAAAAAAGAAATAAATTATATTTTATCAACATCGTACGATCAACGTTTTATCAACAAAATGCCCTTCAATATATCTTTCTAAGTAAGCTACATGTTTTACCATATAGAATTAAGCATTTAGGAATATGCATGTAGCAAACTGATCTATTCCTAACAATTATTCCACCGTTTCGAATGATTTTGGATCAAAATCTTACCTACCACATGCTTTCTTAATTTATATCCAGCATAAAAAGTTGAATATGTTTTGTGTATATATGTACATCAAGCTTCAGCAGATCTACATTTAAAATTTGTATTAACGTAACAGCATTAAATTTTAGATACGATATAGCTCAGTCTATTCCTTCTTTAAATAGGGAAAGATAAAACGGGAACGGTGATAGCCACGGGTGAACGTTTCAGTTTAATCCACCCACTATAAATTGATGATATTTTCATTCAGAGCAAATGTTGGTCTGCATAGTATTCATAGACTAGCTTTAGCAAACTGCGTGAAAATAACATCAGTTTGTTTGTGCTCAGTTTGGAAAGTGCTTTGTAAATTGAACTAAAAACTCCAAAAGATTAGTAGAAGTTGATCTACCTTTCAAAAAACCATGCTGACGGTGCGATATAACTGACCCTAAAATAGGAGTAAACCTTTGTATTACCAGTGAACCAAATAGGTTTGGCACTGCACCAAATTTTGACAGTCCTTCTATAAGTCTCAATAATTTTTCGAACGCCACTTTTATAAAGCTTGTTTTTTCAAACACACATTAAAAATATGTGTAAAAAGGAAACATAGCAAATCATCACAATGCGCAGAATAACGGACGGAACACCATCAAGACTATGGGGAGTGAACCGCTTCAAAGTCGACAATGCTATAAATATTTCTTCTTCGGAGAAGGGCGTTGACGTAAAATGTATCAAATTATTTTATCGAATAAGGATAATTGCAATCAAAAAAATCTTCAAAAAGGTCAGTTGTTAGAGACGCATTGGACGATCTCAAATTGTTAAAGTTCATAACGGAAGAAAATCCTCCGACCTTTCTTTTAGAATTTACAAATACAAAGAAGTGCTTAGAATTTTTAAGAAATTTACTTCCCGCTGCCTTCATGAAATTGGAATAACAAGTTACTTTCAATGAGTTATAATCTCGTCTAGCGTTAGAGTATAACCTCTAATCAAATCCTTATGACGTAAGTTTTTGAATAGTCTGTTTTTTTATTGCGGACCATCCGTAAATGCTTATAATACCGAACAGGACGCGAAATTGACGAAAGTAGTTGACTATAAATAAGGATAACGACTCGTCCATATCTTCATAGTCTAAGTCCCAATCAATGTCACACAAGAAGTTCCTAAGTTTGTCGTACTTCGTCGTACATGGATGAAGGTAAGCAATGCTTAACCGCAATTAACTCTTTCCCGGCAGTTTTGCACACTCTGGCGCACCTAAAAATGTCAGCATTAGAGCAGAAAGTTATACCTTCAATATCTTCGGCCTAAGCTAAGCTTCTGTAAATGCTACAGTGAGATAACGGAATTAACAGAATTTTCAAACGTACTGCGTTGTTTCGAATTAAAACAGCGGACATTTTGATACAGTATTTTCAACAAAGGCCAGCTATTCTATACTTTTTTGCTGAACCGAATGCTCTAACATCACAGGATCGATTCTTTTGATGACGTGCAAATTCTGTGTACGATGTAATACGTTCAAATAATTCTACCGGAGCAATAATTTAAAAAAAGGGAATATCTCACTGACGGGGAGAATTGAATTTATAAATATTGCATTTCTTCACAACTTTCTCCGATAGCTTACTGCTTGACTATTTCTTAAACGTTTTTTTGGGAGTACTGGCTGATAGCCGCGATATAAAGATAGATTTTTCTGTAGGTACCATCACAAGTTGATGGGTATCCAAATCAAAAGCAGGAATTTTCTCGGGACGGTTTGGTAGAACCTCAACGGAAGACGCACACTCATTTTTAGTTCATTGGCGCCTCAGACAAATACGGAAGCAGTATCAACTTCCTGAGATTCATTGCTATTAACAGCATTCGACACCACCCGGTTCAGCTTCACCCAATCAACCAGTCTGCCTACAGATGTGACAGGGGGTTAACGTAGGTACCTGCCGTGGAGGCTTAACCCTACGGTGCCCGATGGCACACGGAGTGAGAACGCGTCACTCACGCCCCGCTGGGAGCAGGGAGGCTCCCAAGCAGTTCCAGATCAAGGACATGTGTATGGCATGCCCTTCCCTCTGACGGGGGCGAGGGCTATTTAACACCTCAAATATTTAAAGTTCCCGCGATTTTGGGAGTAACCACAGCCACCACGAAACTCCCCGAAGGGCCGTTCCCAGCAGCCAGGTAGAAGACCCACAAGTACAAGGATTCTGCTGCAGCAAAAACTGCAGCCAGCAATTCCTCGCAGAGGGGATCCTCTGGGCAACCTGACTCCCGTGGTACCTTAATTGTTTTAAAAGTCTAAGGTCAGACTTTGGGGAGCATATGGCTGCATACCAGTTAGATCCATACTTCTCGGACTGGTGGCCAAAGGGTGGGAAAGTGAGACTGGTTAGGCCCGAGAAAAGAAGAATAAAAACAAGCAAGCAAGAAGAAGCAATCCCCTCAGAGACTCAGTTGCCATTACGTAGGCGCATCGCAGTGCGTCTCTCAAAGGCACCAGCTGCAAACCGGTTTAAGTTTCGCACGTAGACGTCTTCAGAGAGAACTTCGTTAAAAATAAAGTCGTCCTCGTTCGTTCTAATTCCCATAGTAACTAAGTCCCTTATGTCTGAATAGTGCGAACATTCGCAGAGCACATGCTTCCAATCTTCCGACGGACAACCGCAAGAACACGACCCAACAACAGACAAGCCCCTGTGATGCAGAAAATGGTTGAGCGAACCATGTCCCGTAAGTAGGAAACCTAAATGAAGATTAAACCTAAAATTAGAGTGGTCTCCCACAAACGAGACATCCCTAATAAACTGATAGGTCGTTCTGCCCTTGGTACTGCTATGCCATAAGACACAGACTGCCTACAAATAGTTCATTACTCCCAGCTTTAAGATTATTATTCTTCGTAGCTGGTCGTTTCGTGGATTTAGTTCCTCGTGTTGCCCCATACGCCGAATCAGCGTTAGACCAATAATACCGCCTGGTGACCTAGAAGTGTAAGCTATATTTAAAGACTCACCTGACGGGGGAAGAATACGGAATACGGACCTATTCAGTGCCATCAAACGCAAAACGATCGCCGGCGATCGACAGAGGAGACGAAGCGTATCCTGAAGACCAAGCAGTCAGAGTGTCGGAAATGGACCCCGCAATCGAATTAACCGACGTTTGGCTCGCCGACTTAATAACCAAGTCGTCATCTCTAGTCTGATTAGTAACATTGCTTCTATCCAAGGGCGAGGAGTCATCTAGCTATTTACACTTGTTAAAGGTTGTACTCAACTCTTCGAAGTCTTAATGAAGCGATTTTTAATTCTGTAAAACTCTGCCTTCGTTTACAAAAGCAACGAGTGAACCTTTATATGCCTAATTCTGCTCATACGGCCACCATCAACCTTTTGCTTTATTAATTATCACATCGTACACTTGGTCGCTAAAACCTGCACATTTGTGATGCATTGGATTCTCATAATATTGCCATACCACGAACCTTTCATCCAGGCTTTTTAATTTGCTGCTAGAATGTATATATAACATGTTAACACTGCCGGTTCCGATGTTGTTGAAAATATAAGTTGGGACCGATGTCTCACTATTGGCATCTTTGATGATAAGAAACCCGTATCTCTCAATTGACACCATCTACTGCACCGATGCCTGCTGTAATCTGGTAACTGTTGTTACTAAAGTTAATATAATATACTATGTCTTTGAAATTCAGTTTGCTAACACCTTCACAAGCAAAAAATGTTTCGACTTCAAAACACCTCCTAGAAGATGTATGTGCTGACAAATTCATGCATAAAATTACCCAGCTGATGTTAAGTACGGGAGCACACTTTGATATTCACAGAGCCAAAAATGCTATCAATAATAATTTACTTTTTTAATAATTTAATTTTAATAATACCATAATTATCGTAAAAATTCATATTGCTTGTACTTTTTCGCAGTTTATTGATGAAGCATAAATTTAATTACAAAAGTACTGCAAAATAATGCAAAAACTTGCTGCGTTCGAAAACACCTATGTATGTTTATAAACATACAAACGCAAATTTAAATACTTCGCTTGAAATATATGAAATACCTTTTTAATGATGTATGACGAAACCGTAGCAAGGCTTCCATAAATGGAAGAAAGAAGCCAGAGCTAAGTAGGTTACATATGGAGCTTTTTGAAGGTGACGAATCCTGATCGTAGCACTGAAATTAGATTTTTACAATAGCTTTCGGCCGCCTTTAAGACATATGACACATGAAAAAACTAGGGTAGGGTTATGTGGCTGAAAGCTGTTATAGTTCGATAGATATCAGTACTATAGTACAGGTTTCAGGGCTTTTAGTGCAACTGTGCGTGATAGTTAGTATAAATAACATACGTTTTAAGTTGTGTGATCATAATTAGCGGTTTTTCAATTTTCACACTTTGGCTTTTGGTTTCACATCGCTTTGTTTTGCTTCGCGGCAAATCCTAACTTTGCGAAGATGCTTTTAGCAAGAACAACTTCCTAAAAATGTGGGTTATATTCAGTTCCGTAATTCTTTCTAGTTACACATCGTGTTGACGAAAAAAAACTGCGAAAATTTAATTTAACAACTTTGTGAAATCCCTGTAGAACTATAAAATGAGTTAATAATAAAATTGAACGTGTAATTTTTGGCAAGTTAAGTGTTTCGTTTTTTAATTCAGAAGCAACTGTGTAGCCAGAGGTAGATGCTTCCAATAACATCATAGCATTTTTATATATATCCAATCTTTAGTACCTTAACCAACCTTCAATTTCAAATTATTCACGTGCGCCCACACGTTGCACTTCAAATTTCCGCAACCACCTGAGTACAGATTCGCAAAATTCCAATAGCGACTTTTTCGACGGAGATGCTGACATGTCAACATAACCTACCTATCATTCCGTTTTTATGTCACTCCAATTAAACAAAGTTTTTTATAATTTGGATGAACTTCATACACTCATAAGTGATTTTAATCTAACTTTGGAATCCCTTCAAGAGATCCGTTGTAGAAGTTTTTTTAATCCTATTCCACCCAAATCATATACTGGATACTTCACGATGGCTGATCAAAATTTATATCGCAAACAAGGAGTTGGTGTTTTTATAAAATCAAATATACATCACAAACGCATTAATTAAAGCTCGATACAAATAATCTTAAACATAAAATTTACAGTGCTTTCGCTCTATATCCCACCTTCGCAATCATTTTTTCCGCAAAAACTCTATAATTTATTCTACGTACGTTCCCTTCTGGAATACCATCTGGGGCTTAACAGGGATCAACAGTTGTGGTACTGTTTTAGAAAAGGCCTTTCAAAACAATCTCTGCATTTTAAACAATGGAAAACCAATGCACTTTTCAACTCATCACACCTTTTCACATATTGATTAACCATGTTGCGCTCCGTCACTTCTTCCCTTTGTTTCCTGATCTATTTCTGATGATCTATATAATAGTGATCACTTTCCGATCATAATCGATCTTAACCGCTTTAAAAGATGTCCTGATCATGATCATTTGTTATTATATAAAAAGGCCAATGCTCTATTCAGGAAGGAGTTATGAAAATCAAAGGCACTAAGTTTCGCACTTTTTTCGAAAAGAATTCACAGAAATACATTAATGAAAGTTGTCTGGAACAAAATCAACAGACTCGATGGGACTTT